>LNAC01000278.1:789218-883523 GCA_002007465.1 Ailurus styani
AGCTCGCCTTCCCCACCCCCACCCCGCCCCCGCCCACCCGCTCCACGGCTGATTTGCTCCACACTTCACTTTGAAACCGCAGACTGCACTTGTTACCTTTTGCCTTTTCCTCAGGGTCCAGTTCTTCCAGAGCAAGAGCTGGATCTGTCTCACAAAGCCCATGCTTGGTGGCCACACGAGCAGGGGGTCCCTCGGAGGCCTCCGTCCTTGGAGGGACGGCGATGGACTTAAGTGGCGCTCAGAGCACCTCTGGCTCGGGCCTCCGGGCCGCCGTGTCCTTCTCCGGGTGATTAAAGGCTGGCTTCCCCCTTCAAGGCTTAATCCCTTTTAATTCACGTAAGCCCTTTGTTGAGGAAAGCAGGCTGCCACTCTGTTGGCTCCTTCTTAGGTAGAGAAAGAGAAAGTGAAGACACGAGTGGCTGGGCTCTTGGCAGATGGAGGTGGGGGCATCTCATGGGGAACCAAGGGAAGCATGAGCCCCCTTCCACAGGGACAGAAGCTATGAGAAATTCGAGCCATGTGAGGACTCCAGCCTCAGTGGGTCCTCCAGGCAAAGGCACTGAGGCCAGGAGCAGAGATGGGGCTGAAATCTCACTTGCTTCTGCCGACTGAGCCTTGGGCCCTGCTAGAGGACTGCATCCCAGAAAAGGAGTGCCTTTTTCTTTTCACGAAGGGGCCTTCTGCTCCCCAAACGATGCGAGTGTGAGGTCGCCTCCACCCAGAGCAGCACCATAGGGGCGGGCAGAGCCCAGAGGCTGCCAAGCCCACCACTGGAGAAATCTGATCTGCAGTAAAAGGGAATGCAGGGAATGCACAGAGAGGCTGAGGCAGAGGGCATGAGTCCCAGCTGCGGCCTTGTCCCCATTTCCAGCTGTCTTTGGGACACAGCTGCTCCCCGGCTCTTCTTTCAGGCGATTTAGGTGTAAGATACCCCCGATCCTTCCAGTAAAATCCCCCTTTGCCTAAATGAGCTCATTCGGCTCCTATCAATTGCAACCAAAAGATTCCTGCCTATCATGAGTTATCTTAATTGAGAAGAGGATCTGATCTGGACCAAGTGACATTGGGCCCAAAAAATTATCTGCAGCCTATTGGAATGTATCTGAATACGATTCCTCGGTAGGGACATGATTGCAATATTAATACAAGTAGAAAATTCAAAAGCTTTGCAGCAGTTTAAAAGAGAAGAAATATACTGTCATGAGTTTCTTTTAAGAAAGCAAAAGAACTCCAAAATATTCCATATTGTCAGTCCCCATATACATTAGGAAAAGGGTGGCAATGTTTTAAAACATGTGAAGCTGTGTGAAGGCCGAACAAGTGGGAAGATGTGAGGCCAATTTAAAACACATCAGTCGTTATACCTTATTAGCTGGGACTAAACCACTTTCCAATTGATCCAAACATTGAGACTTATATTGACTGATTTTCCAAACACTTTGGTGGCCAGTGAGTCAAGTGGGATATTGACATTTGTTCCCAGTTTTGAACCACTTTTTGTTTAAAATTTATTTACCATTCCCTGTTATAAGAATTCTCTCTGAAGAGCCCCTCAAAGTGAAACTGTAAACACATTTTTCCCTTTGTTTTTAAAAGTGGAAGCAACACCACAGTTTATCATCAGAGAGAAATGACGACTATTTCAAAACCAGCTGGCACTGAGTAGAGGAATTTTTCCAGAAAAATAATCTCTAAAAGTCCCATATTTAAAAATATCTTTGGAGGAGAAAAAATTAGAAATCATGACAATTGAGGTACTGCACATTTCCCTACCTCCTCAGGATAGTATAAAATTAATATCTACTACTATGAAGTATTAATTGCTAGATTTAAATTTATATTTTTTCTGAGAATGATTATACCAAAATAAAAAGTTTCTGAATTACTAAGTGATAGCAAAATGAAAAAATATTTCTTTACAGACTTGATATGAGTGTAACCCCAGAACTTTGCTTTTACCTAAAATCTTCTACAGTTTGATTTCATGTATTAAACAACAGTCTCGATTCTTATTTGACATGGTGTCATCGGTGAGTCTCGGGGCCTGGAGCTATTGACTAGTTGCTTTGACGTAGCCACTCAAGGCAGCAAGAAAGGCATGCCAATCTTCTCCTTTGCCTTGCTAGGAACACTTACACAGTGTCATAGAAGAGGTCCAGGTCCCATCACTAATTACTGTGGAGTAGAAATTAAGACCAAACGAATAGAACTTAAGCATTTTCCAGTGGCATTATGGAATCATTAGTTCCATAGACTGAGAAATAAATTATATTTTACTAATTTAATCTCTCCTCTGAGAATCTTGCACATAGCTGGCACTAATTTAATCTTTCCTGTAAGAATTTTGGACTTCAGGTTGTTATTATTGTTTGGATGGTCTACAGATACTAAATTCTAGCATATGAAAATAGTACCATTTGAAAACATATTTACCTGGAACATTTCCATGGGCTTTCTTTCTTAGTGAGAGGAGAGAGACTCTGCTCTTATGTCTAAGCAGTATCTGCCTCCAAAATATTCCAGAACCACTCTGAGGAACCACATAGAATAGTCTAGAATGGAAATGTAGGGAGCTCACCACTTAAGAAGCAGGCACATGAGTGTTTTATCATGGCACACCTTCTAATAGAAAAATGTGCTATGCCCATCACAGCAGAACAGATACATAAATTGTGAGCTATTCTCTCCACTAAAGCTCCTATAGCAGTAAGCATGAACAAACGACACCTACAAAAATATGAATAATTCTTCTATCCACAATGCTGAGGGAAAAAAAAAGGACACAAAGCATTTGTAGTCCATATTCACATAAAGTTCAAGCACAGGCAAGACACATCTCTGATGTTCAAATCGAGAGGGTGGTTACACTTTGGGAGGGTGGATGGCTGTAAATGGGTGCAAGGGATATTTCTGGGGGTGCTGGAAACAGTTTTTCTTTTGATCTGAGTGCCAGTTACTTGGGTATGTTCAGCTGGTAAAAATCAGTCTGTCAACTTAGGATTTGTACACTTATCTGTATATATGTCATACTTTAATAATACTTCGTTTTTTTAAAGAGCAGATGAAGGACAGAACTCGGTGAAGGAGCCTGAGCTAGATGAGTTAGAGATGACAGGGAAATGTCTGGAAAGAGGGGTGCCCTGGAAGCCACGGAAAGGAGGAATTGTCCCTCAGTTGCAAATGGCTCAAGGAGAGCAGGTAGCATAAAGACCGCTGGATTTGATGACTGGCCCCTGTGAGAACGACTTTAGGGAGGCAGAACCCAGAAGTAGAAAGCTGAAGAGTGAGATGGGAGCAGGCAGCGGCCACCACGTGGTTTGACTGGGTGGGCAGGTGCTGGAGACAATAGCCAGAGGGAACATCGGTCAACCAGGTCTTCGTTTCCCTGAAGAAAGGAGAGATACGGCCGTGTTGGTGTGTGGGAAAGAGCCAGTCGAAAGAAAGATGCTAAAGCGAGTGGGGGATGATTGATGGGGTCCCGATGAAGGAGAGGGGGTGGAATTAGCCTTGGGCAGGGGAAGGGGCACTCCGCATTCCATGGACACCACAGGGAAGGAGGCCAGGGAGGGGCAGGTGCAGATTCACTCAGAAAGCTGAGGCTGGGAGACCAGGGAGCTCACCCTAGCGGCTCCTGTCTTCATTGTGGCAGAGGAAGAAGAAAGAGATTAAATGAGATAATGTGAAAATGCTTTGTGAATTAGAAATTTTTTTTAAAGAATTTATTTATTTGACAGAGACAGATTACAAGTAGGCAGAGAGGCAGGCAGAGAGAGGAGGAAGCAGGCTCCCCACCAAGCAGGGAGCCCGATGCGGGCCTCGATCCCGGGACCCTGGGATCATGACCTGAGCTGAAGGCAGAGGCTTTAACCCACTGAGCCACCCGGGTGCCCTGTGAATTAGAAATTTTAACACACATGCCCACTCATAGGGAGGGTATACAATGGGAGAATAATTTATAGACAATGTGTAGAGATCTTGGGAGCCAAATTAGTCTTGGATAACACCCCTCCCACCACAGACAACCCTCCCAACCACTATTACATTCATCTAATTAGTTGGCAAATCACAGGTAGAATCTTGTTATTCCATTCAGCTGAACAGTTTAAACCAATAATCAGCACCAACAGGAATGTTTTCTGGAGATTCTTTCCCCAATTATAATTAATTCTGCTCCAGGAGAACTGGTCCCTTTCAAAGGTCTGCTGTTTTCAAAGGAAGACAAGGTCGTAGTTTTTGGATCTCATCTTCTACCTCACCTATGCTGCACCCCACAAGGCCCCCAGTTGGTTTCCGTGTATTTCTCTCTTTCCTGGATACCCAGCCCAGCTCACATCTCTGGAGTCGGTTCCACTTTTTTCTCCTTCTTTAGACTGCATGAAGTGTCTAGAGGCATCCGGACACCCCTCCCCCCGTCCAAAGGCAGAAGACTTTGGGGAAATTATTCATGTGGAAATTAAAGGTCTAGCAATGCATCTGTGTAAGCTATCTTGCCTGGTACCTCTGGAAAGGCTTTGGGGACTTTGGGAGGTAGGGGAGGGGAGCAGGGCGCACACGCCAGTGTGAAGGACACTGTCCTAGCAGAAGACACAGTCAAGCCATTACTGAAAGCGAGGAGGCAAACTGCTATTCCAAGCACATTTTATACACTTGCCTCAAAAGCTGCTTAGAGTGTTGCTGACTTGATATTCAGAAAACCCACCAGAGCCCAGAGATTTTACATTTTCCAGGTATTAAGTGCAAAATACTTAGCAGATAACGGAGTTTTGGAGGATGCTGGCGAGTGTTTCATAGCAGACCAGTAGTCTGGGCGGTTATCACGTGAGCTAGAGCGGGGTTTTGAGCCTCAGGCGGAGCACAGTGGTAACACCTGAGTAACCTCCCTCCCGGGGCCAGGCCGGCAGCTCTGTAATCTCGGGGCACGGTGGACTCAGCTGCAGGAGCCAGGCATTCCAAAGGGCTCTGGCTAGAGGCAAGCAGCACAACCAAATGACAAACTTAGAGAACAGAGGAAAAGAGTCATTTGGGGGCCAAAAATAATTTTCAAAATCAGGGACCTGGACTAATTCAGAACCAATTCCCACCCCCGGGAATTTGCCATCAGGAGGTGGGCAATGGCAGTCTCTGCAGACCCGGGCCACACGCATCTCCCTAACCTTCCACGGCAGGTGCAGAGCCCGCACCCCGGGGCAACCCCGTAGCAGGGGAATGGTCTGGAGGCACTCCCGTCCATTCACCCGCTAAGTGGCAGAACCAAGCAACGACCAAAGGCAACATCTTGCAGTAACTGTTTGACTTTGAGCATGGCGGAAACAGAAGGAAAATGGAAATTACTCAGGCAGTAGTCTATGAAGTGGTAGAAGAAGCGTGGGAAAATAATTCGCATGGCTCTTGCCTGCTCAGCCCCACAAAGAAATCTTGCGGTTTATTGCCAGATTCCTTCAGCTAAATTTGTCAGAGGGGAGAAAAAAAAACCCTCTCTTGGGTGAAGAAATCTCTCCCTTCAGACAGTGCCCTGTGGCTCCCCTCCTCAATGACTCACAGCACCCCTGGCCCTCTGCTTCCTTCTCTCTTTACACCTTTGGGCAGGGTAAGGAGGAACGGGGAAGAGGTGCGTCAGCCTTTGTTCCTGGCCCGGACTCCTCTCCGGCTCAGCCCCGGTGGGAACGCTGCTTCGCGGTTTTGGTGAACACGGAGAGCCATGACCGAGCAGGGGACCAAGCAGAGCCTCTTTAGCGACCAGCCTGGAGGCCCTGTGAATGGTGAGCACGCACGTGGATTCCGTCCCCATAGCATCATCAAATTCGGATTCTCTTTACTCCTTAATGAAATTAAATTCTTTAAAAACACTATGCCTTGATATCACTCAATAGAGTTGAGTGTGAGTACTGTGGTATGGTGCAACAGCAAGGTCTTCGCAACCCGACAGAACCGGGCTCAGATCTCAAATCTGTTCCTTAGCTGTGGGCTGCTGGCGAATCCCTAGGCCTCCCTCAGTCTTAAAAATCTGGATGTTGCTATTAAGATGATGAGAGGAAAATGTCTGCATTAAACCAGGAGCTCCTTGAGAAAATGCATGAAGCTTCCTTTTCCTGAATAAATGATGTTTGTTTTTCTTTCAGCCACTGTTTAAGGATTTTATTTATTTATTTATTTGAGAGAGAGAGAGAGAGAGTGAGAGAGAGCATGAGAGGGGAGAAGGTCAGAGGGAGAAGCAGACTTCCCATGGAGCTGGGAGCCCAATGTGGCACTTGATCTGGGGACTCCAGGATCGTGACTCAAGCCGAAGGCAGTTGCTTGACAAACTGATCCACCCAGGCGTCCCTCTCAGGCACTGTTTAAATAATTAGATGGAGAAAGATGGAACATGGTCCCCTGAAGTTCCTTAATACAGCAAACCGTGTTGCCTTTTTAAGAGGCCACATCAGGTCAATACTGGTTTCTCAACAAGGCTTGGAGAAGCCAACTTAAGTGAAAGTCCTATCATCAAAGACAAAGCAAACCTTGTAGTAAAATAGTTACCACTGGCTTCCAACCTTCAGCAGCTAAATTGCAGCTAGAGAATGGCAAATACTCAGGGTCTAAACTGAGGAATTAATCCCAGCAGGGCTGTTATAAACCTTTTCCAGAGCACTTGGGATTTCTGTTGAAACATGTTGAATCAGAACTTTGAGGATACCAAAAATACGTTTTTAAACCTGACTCATGCTCTGTGTAGAAGGTACATCTGGGTTTGGATCCCCTTGGTAATGCAGGGTAAAAAGCCTATTTCTTAGAGAAGGAATTAGGCAGCCCTTGGGCTCAAATTTCCTTCTGTATGGAGTGCACTGGGCCAGATAGGGGGAGGTGGGCACGGGGTGAGCTCTGGGAAGAATGTCCAGGTGCTTCGTTACTGTTACAGTGGTGGCTGGTGAACAGATGAAGAACTCAATAGAGATCAGGCAGAGAGAACCCGGACAAACTCCTCCAAGAGAAGTCTGTTTCCAAACACAGCGAGCCTTATCAGTGCTTCCTAAAGGCATCTGCCTTCTACGCTGACCATGTTTGCCAGATCCGGGTGACACCTGTGCTTGTTAATACTTAGACAACTTTAAATTGACTCACTTTTCATGCTTAGCTGAATCCTCAACAACAATCAGGGAAATCACAGGTTTTGTATATTTTTCCAGAGTACTTGAGAACATAGAACTATTAAAATACATTTTTCACACACCTCTGAAAATAATCCTGGTCCCACCAGCAAGTACACTGTGCTTTGAAAGACATCTTTAGATGAGCAAATACATCACAACAAGAGTGATTATTATAGGCAGGGGGTTAATGGCTATTTTTCTTTTTCTGTACTACTTACCAAACCTCTTCCCAACCTTCCCCTCTTCTTTCTGGTTGAAGAGATTCTTAATAAAGCCCTCCCTTTTCTTTAGTATCTATAAATGCTTTCATGTTTTATCTCACTTGAGCCCCACAATGTGTGGTGAGGGGGCCAGATACACAGTAGGACTCCGCTCATGGAAGAAATCAAGGCTCAGAGTTTAAATTCCTTCCTCACAGACACACAGCTAGTCAGCACTAAGGCAGGAGGAAGAGCCTAAGCTTTCTGACTTTTCACTGGAGTATCCACTACTCCTTAGTTATATCCACTGCTCCTTACCAAATAATGGTGGACAGGGGCCAGGTGTGAGGCAGGTGTGTGTGTGTGTGCATTCTTTGTGTGTGTGAGTTTATATCATCACACACCCATTTCAAAGACAGGTACTTAAGTCAAGGCCAGCTTGTCACAGAGAGAGGAGTTCTCTTCTAATTCAGTGGAAAACGGTGTGGCTTCCATTCTCTTCAAGATTTTGGTGGTTAAGCATACCTACCGCTGAGTCAGACATACTTGGGTTTGAAACTCCGTTCCACTGCCTAATAGTGTATGACCCTGGGAAAGTTTGTAAAAGTTTAATTTTGATGAGTTTCACCATCCGTAAAGTGGGAATAATAATACTTGATGCATGGGGCTGTCAGTGAGAGTGACTGTTGAGAGCTCCTACTTCACAGGGCCGTGATTAAATGAGATAATCTGAAAAAAGAGCTTCTCATTCTGCTGGATCTAAAGGGAGTATTAAGTGGTGGCTATTATTACTTTCGTCAGAAAAGTCCACTGTTGACGCATTGGCTACCTAAGGTCTTGAAATCAACGATGGACATGATTGAGCTTTTAAAATGGTGGTCCATCTTCATACATAGGAAAACATTCATGTGATAATGGGGATGTCCATTCAAACATTTACCATTTCCCCTCAAAGCCATCAGAGTGCACTCTCATCTCTCTTGCCTCATTTCTGTGACACAGTGACCAGTGCCATTCCTCCAAATACCTTCCCGGCTGCAAAGATACATTACATTTTCATAGGGCTTAAAAATGTGCACTGATTCAGGTATACTAACTCACTTACCCTTCACAGCCATCCTGTGATGCCCATACCATTCTCATTTCACGGATGAGAAAATGCTCTCAGAAAGGTCGCATGACCTGCCAAGGTCACATAGCGTGTAAATAGAAAAGTTGGGAAGGAAACACATGCCTTCTCATTCTTTCCAACCACATGAGTCTCCGACAAAGCAGGAAATAAATACATGGTTGAATCTTCCTTTGACTTGTGTCTCCTCTTCCTGGTACAGAATGTCATAAACTTCTGCAAAAAGTTACCCAGTGCACTTGGGAACGGATAGCATCCCCTCTTCAATGGACACTGATGCATGAGGCTGTCCTTAACTCCGACCTGGACTGCCATTGACTGGTCATGGTTTTATTCCTTTTATTTAAACTGGGAATTCAGGCTGCTGGAAGTGAGCATTTTCTAAAAAGGAAAACTGAGTCATTTGTTTTTCGCTGATTTCCATTCTAACCTCCTTCTGCGTTGATAGATGGCAAATAGCTCCCAGACCTTTCAATGACTCATCCACACATTGGCAGCTTGTCCGAGGTTCCAATTCAGTTTTGGGATACTAATTTCCTATTTCCTCCCCATTTCAGAAAGCAGCACGATAGACTTTACCACTGTGAGCATGCAAAGGGAGGAAAAGATGGGTTGGTTTTATAAGCTGCTGTGCCCTTTCAATCGTGAAGACAAGAACTCAGACTGAGATCCTGAGTGTAAATGTTATCACCGCCATCTTTTCCAAAGGTCAAGTAGCCCCGTTTGAAGGGCTCTGGGTCCCAGACTTCACTACACCTCCGAGAAAAAGTAAGGGACACCAAGACAGGAGAGCGAGGAGGTAAATGGGGAGAAAAGAGCAGACCGGGGAGGTGGGGGAAGGGTGTTCCCTTAGGTCCATGTCCCAGTACCTCAGCCCAGAGTAGGGAAGATCTCAGTGATACGGAAGCCAATGGAAAGGTCCTTCTCCTCTCTCCTTTCCTCGCACAAAGACCTCACAGCCAGAACCGCTGTTTGAGTTGAGCATTTTTGCAACACTGTTTACCAACTTGCTGCCCACTACAGAGAACTGTTATGTTTCAGATGACTTAGGAGTATTCTCTTTTGTTTAGATGATGAACTCTATTTGAAGTTGTTTTAGTGGAGCCTATATTTTATTTTCATTCAGATTAAAGGGTAGAACTTGTAAAAACACTCCCAATAGTTTTGGTAAGACAGTTTAATTCACCGGGTTTGAAAACATTGGCTCTGAGACTGAATTTCAACCAGGAATAAATGTCTCTAGGGGGCAGATGAGGTTCTTTGGTGTATAAATACACTTGTTAGAAAACAGGTTAGAAAAACAGTTGAATATGCGCCTAACACAGGAATACTCCCGTGTGAGCCTAGGTTGTTAAGCCATAAGTTTCCTTCAGATACCAGAAGTGAAAAACAAAACAGAAGGCAACAAAGCACAACCCAGCACGGTCTTCCTGTAGGTGTCACATCCCCTGCCTCAGAATCACTGTGGAGTGACCGTGAAGCATGAAGATTCCCAGGCCTTGGGGCTGAGCCATTCCATGAAAATCTCTAGGGGTGAGGTCTAGGAATCTGTAGGTTTAACCAGCTTTCCAGGCGATTCTGATGCACCTAGCATTTGTGAAGCACCAAGGAGATCAGAAAGACAGGCCATTCTTCTACTGGGAGACCAGTGGGGGTCTTCGGGCGCCATCGTCTGAGTCCAGTTAATTTTCGAGGCTTTAGGATTGCTACGAATAGACTGTTGTTGTAGGAGCCACCAAGAGTGGAACTGATTTATACCAAGAAAATGGAACACTGACTTCCACTGTATCACTGGTAAATCTCTGGGAATTAAAAAAAAAAAGATTTATTTATTTATTTGGGAGGAAGGGCAGAGGGAGAAAGAATCTGAAGCAGACTCTGCACTGAGCTCAAGCCCTACAGACAGCTCGATCTCATGACCCTGAGACTGCAACCTGAGCCAAAACCAAGAGTCAGACACTTAAGCAACTGGACCACCCAGGCGCCCCAATCTCTGGAAGTTTTAATTTACTGGGTCATATAACTCAACTCTGGGATCTTATATGACAACCTCTTAATGGAATGGATGGTTATTTATCTATTTTTAAGTCAAAGAAAAGGTTTCCACGAATATAAAGAATGTTTTATGACAACAAAAGCCTATTCTTTTTGCAATCTTAGATTGTTAGCAACCGGAATCTTTTAATTAAAAAAAATTTTTTTTAAGATTTCATTTTTTAAAAGTAATCTCTATACCCAACGCAAGACTTGAACTCACAACCCTTACATCAAGAGTTGCACTCTCCACCAACTAAGCCAGCCAGGTGCCCTACAAAATTTTTTTTTAATTACAAAAGAGGTTCTGCCTGTCTGGGCTAAATCAATAATCCGAGCTCAGGTGACACAAATGAAGCAAATGCAATTGTGGCTTTGTGAGCATTCTAGATCCTTTGAAATGCTGGACTGAAGCAAGGACTGCCAGTGACCCTCAAATGAGGCTCCATCTCAAACCAGTTCACCAAATTACACAACCAGTTTTTGAGGTTGTCTATGTGCCAGGCCAGTACCCTGGGTATTATGGATAAAATTAGACATAATATTAAAAAGAGGGCCTCTTAACTCTTAGCTGGGCATCAGAATTACCGGTAAAGCTTTTTCAAAATGTTGCAGAATGGGCCCACCCCACATCTATTGAATCAGAATCTTTGGGGGCAACATGCATGTTTGAATGCACAAATTGCCACAAGTGGGTTTAATGCAAGGCTCAAGGCCTTAGTGCTAAGTCAAGGCCAAGGCTTAAGACCATAGTGCTAAAAATCCTACCTTCTGAGAATTTTTAGTCTACACTGGATGTTGCTGCTATAAATACATCTGGCAGGGGGCATGAATAAAGAACACATTATAGACAAAACACAATAGTGACAGATAACATCTAATCCAACATAGAAAGCAATGCATAGGTAGAAGGATAAATGCAGAATTGGCAGCGGTTAGGAAAAGCACAGACAGATTTCTGGGCAGATTCTGCTGCATCTGGTTGATGGGAGGAGGAATAGGTTCTGCTGTTGGTTTTTGGGAATTTCAAATTAAAAGCTTATAGTCAAAAACCAGTTCTAGTTTAAAAGGCAATGCTTTAACTTTTTCATAATTCTGATGTTTTGGAAATTATATAAAAATCACATAAAGGAAGTAGCCAGAGCATATGCAATTTGTATTAAAATTATATGGCCTTTAATTTCTATTGTAGGGTAGAGCTACAAATAACTAAGTTCTGCATATGACTGAATATGTTGTCCAGGAGAAATGAAAGACTAAAACAAATATGCTGTGAACATGTATGAACACATACTACATCCATGTTTAAACAAAATCCAGGCAGTCGTATAGCAAGTGAAAAGAAATTGAAACCTTGCAGTCTGGCTAATGAGAGGTTCTCTGAAGGGCATTCTGCAGAATGCATTTCTCTTGGCAGTTGCTCCAATGGACTCAGTTCAATTCTAAGCAGATTTCTTTAATCCTTAGCTCAAACTGGGTCATCGTCATCTGATTTTAAGTATTATTACAGGAGACATATGCACAGTGATTACTGAAAGAGCTACAAACACCTTGCCCGGGGAGTTGCTTTTTCTTTGAAAATGCTCAAAGGACCCAGTTCACATATGTGGACAAGTTTGGGGGGACCACCACTATGATAGTAGCAGGAACAAACTGGGGTGGCCCTCTGATGATAAACATGCTGAAACTTCTATTGAGTTTTTTTTTTTAATAGGCGGTTTAGGAAAAATGCATAATTAGCTTACCTTATTCTCTGTATTGGTTCAGGAAGGTTCTGTTGGGTAATTTGAGGACACAGACTTGAAGAGAATTTTCAGAGATGGGAAGATAAACATTTTGTTTTTTGAATCAGAAAATCTAAACAAAACAGTCAATTGTGGAGACAATTATCAACAGGTGGTTCAGTGACACCATTTCAAGACAGGTGTTAGGTGCTACTCATTAACTTGGGATCCTTTCTCTGTACCGGATTGTCTTACCGGATTCTCTTACTCTTTGTACTTTGTCGGTGATTTTCTTCGAGGTTTTAGGTTTACAATCAGATTTCATCCACAAATAGTGATCATTTGATCTCGCCCTTGCTGAATTTTTTTACCTCTACATTCTTTCTCTTGCTTAATTGTTTTAGCCAATATTTCTAGTACGATGTTCAATGGTAAATACTCTTCTTATGTTTCTCTATATAGGGACACCTTTGGTGTTCATCCATTAAGTATGATGCAGACACTTAGGCTGCCACTCCACTCCATCCCCAAATGCAATTACATGAATAGAGGGACCATCCACACATTCCTGAAATAAACTGCAGAGTTCACAAATGTAAGAGGCATTCTACTGGCTGGGCCTAAGGAAACCATAGGACCATTTTTCAAGTAAATGAGCCACAGAAGAGAGGGTCTTATTCTCTTTACTTTTGAGGTCTCTAGATTGAAAATTCACCACAGGAAACACGCTATATCCATCTCGAGATCCCTAAATATGCATTACCTGAATATGTACCATAAGGAATATCTGTAAATGCCCTCCCATCTTTGTAATACAGTCTTCAGGTCCTGCAGGCAGATTACCTAGAATTCCTCAACCCCACAGATACCTGTTTTCACACACCCGCACAGTTCACTAGCCATGAGGGCTGCTGTAGTCAGTGGGCTTCTAAGCTCCAAACCATTGCTCTTTTCCATCAGGCGGATCTCCCTGCCCATTTGTAATAAGTCGCCTTCCAGGTACTGATTTTCACAATAGAAAAAGCAGCATCTCTTCTCCCTCAGTGGCCTTCAGAGGCTGGCGAGTAGAGACAGGCTGAGGATTATAAGTAGGATGAGGTGCCAGGGACCCCGAAGGTAGGATTCTGCTGCATGTCTCAGATTTCACAGGTTAGGGTGCTGGGTGTGGACAGGGAGACGAGGCAAGACGGAAGGAATGAGAAGAAGGAACGATTCTCCCATTGACATTTACCAGTGAGAGGAGAAAAAGATGTCCGTTTACTGGATGATTCCTTCATATTCTCTGGCTCAGTTGTATTGACATGTTAGAAGATATGTGAAGGTATATTAAAGTGCAGAATTCTCACACCTATTATTTAATGGAAAGATTAAGAGTCCCAACTTTATAATCTGACAATTCTATGCCTGAGTCCTGGCTGTGTCCATTAACTGGTTGTGTGATCTTGGGCAAATGTCTTAACTAAGCCTTAGTTTCCTGTTTTGTAAAATGGGGATAACATACCAACCTGTTTCTTATGCATATGTGGATAAAAGGAGAGATGTATACAGAGTACCCACCAGTGCCTGGCATGTAATGGAGGCTCAGTAAATATTAGCTACCATGATTTTTCTGTTTCGGTTTCCTTAAGTAATATGACTTCTATTTCACACCATGAGGACTAAATCCTCCAGAGCAAAGAGGGTGGGCTATTCTTTTCCCTCCAGTTCTTAATGCCATTTAGAACTGTAATATAACTTCCCATGAAATGTATTTCATCTCACAGCCAAAAGAAGTGTGATTCAAAATGTTGAAAACCAATGTTTTCATTGAAAACAGACTTGAAAAAAGCCTAAGAGATCATGATTTCAGAGGAGCCACGAGTCCTTGAAATAGGTTGCAAAAATGCAAGATGCATATATATGCAATATATATGTAATATACATAGGTATGGCTATAACAAGGTCACAAAAAACATTTACTACAATAAATATGATATGAATGGACTAACGTGGACATTTAGGCTATCTTAGCTATTGTATAGACACATTAGTCAAAAGCCAGAAGAGAGAATTCCTGTAGGTAAAAAAGGTACTTATTAGAATAGCAACTGAAATATACAACCCACAGTTGGGCCCATTCATCATATTCAGGAGCCAGCAAACTGTTTTCTGTCAAGGGACAGATAGGAAATATTTTAGGCCTTGCAGGCCATGGGGCTCTGTCTTAACCTACTCGCTCACACATTGCAGCCACAGACGCTATGTAAATGAGTGGCATGACTGTGTTCTAATAAAATTTTATTTATAAAAACAGGTGGCAGACCAGATGTGGTCTGTGGGCCACACTTGCTGCCCTGCTCTAAACTATATATCATACTTACATAAGATTCCTTACTCAACTATTCAGAAACAAGCTTAAATTAATCTGATCTCTGTACTAGTTAACAATTTGTGCACTGTTCACATATGAAGACATAAAATTATATATTACATATACTATATATGATGGATATAAATATATAACAAAGTTCTAAATGTTTTATATAATTGTGAAAAAGCTTAAACCTGTATTGTATTTGCTTTTGTGCCCATATTTCAGTTGTTGACAGCTTTGTGTCCCTTTACAATAAAAAAAAAATACAGTTAATCTGGTCTTTGAATTGTGAGGTTCGAAGAAGTCACACTATTCAGAATATGGTTTAATGGCTTTAAAACACTAGGAGTTCATCCTCTCCCAATATTTCTGCTTTGTTGTACATGCAGTTTGGTGTTTAAATATGTAATCTAGTTCTGAACTTTTTTACCATTATATAAAATACTTAAGTTGTGAGCACTGAATTTGATTGGAAATTTAAAATTTACATATGTCAAAGACCAAGTGCTGAAAGACAAACGCTCAACATATTTTAAAATCCAACTAAAGGGGCGTCTGGGTGGCTCAGTGGGTTAAAGCCTCTGCCTTCGGCTCAGGTCATGATCTCAGGGTCCTGGGATCGATGTCTGCATAGGGCTCTCTGCTCAGCAGGGAGCCTGCTTCTTCCTCTCTCTCTGCCTGCCTCTCTGCCTACTTGTAACCTCTCTCTCAGTTAAATAAATAAATAAAATCTTTAAAAAAATAAAAAAGAAAAAGAAAAAGAAAATCCAACTAAAGAGATTTAACTAAACCACATGATTCAGAAACAGGCTTAGGCACATCTTTATGCAATCTAGATGACTGACATTGGTAAATATTACAATTCTGGTATAAAGATATATAAATATATTTGCTAGCTACTATAGAAAATATTTGAAAATGAAGTTGTCAATCGTCATTTGGAGGATAGAAGTTTATGTTTAATGGGACAACTGTTAAAAAAAAATCCTGCCTTCTCTTTTTACAAGTACATAATTTATATCGGAGATTTTTTTAAACCACTGTAGTCAAAACATTATTTCTATAAATACGCACTTAGTTCCATTCTAGAAGGTAAAACTGTTTCTTACTGATTGTACTGATCAATTTGATAGTGGACTTTATTGAAAATGGATTAAAAGAGAACATTTTATGGGAGCAAAATAATCCATGGAATTAAAAAATTTTTAAATTGGCTTGTTGTATTTAAAAGTTTCAAAACATAAAATGTAATGATGTCACTCAAGAAGCAGAGAAAATGCATTGCATGCTTTGACAGCAATATTCTTAGTGCTCTGAAAGCAATTCAAGAATTTGAAGTTGAGCAAGATATAGATATTTACTAATTTTTTTAAAAAGAACATCTTGGTCCAAGTCCAGAAACCTGTTGTTTTCTGAAAAAAAAAAGGAATGAATGTCAATTAATTTTTTACAAACCCAACTTGAAGGGCATTTAATTAATAGCCATGTTTGACTGAGTTCAGTGACATATAACCTCATAAATCCATAGAGAGCTCACTAGAAGTTTGTTGAGAGGTAGAGGCAAAGTAAATGGAGGAGTTACCTGACCTAATAAATTCTTAATTTATTTTAGCTATGTATTTTGATCAACATTTCTTGTAGTTTCTTGTAGACTCTATTATGGGATAGCAGAACTATCACAGTCTTAGAAGTCAGATTGGCCTGGGTTTGTACGATGATAAAACGAAATTACTTAACCTCCCTTGGATGGTTTCACCATGGGCAAAATGGTGATATTCCAGATTCTAAAGAAGAATACTTGTAAAACTGGTCTTAATTTACATTTCCGGTGTCTGCCATTTCTCTCATTAAAAGGCCTGGCAAGAAGTAGTCTGTCTACAGGCCGAATTACAGGTCTAATTAGATTTTAAAAGAAGTTAATCAGGGGTTTTTCAGACATTTTTCATCTTGAGGGCAGAATGATGTTTTGAGTTCTTGGTCTGCAAACAGGTATATAATGTCATAAAGAAGAGAAGAGAAAAACAAAAAAGAGAAAAGAAAAAAAGAAAAGAAAAGGGTTACTTTAAATATCAAAATCAAAGTTGGGTAGCCCTTGAGAAAAAAAGCCAAGTTGACAGATGGACTCATTTCAGAACAATGGAGAAATTACATAATGTTTTTAAACAATTTATCCTCAGTCTAAAAGATACAAAGGAATAAGTGAACACTCCTTTCTGCTTTAGAAAAAAACTGTTACCTACTCAATAGAAATACCCATCCCTAAAATTATATTAAAAGTTTAAAAGTACACTTCCAAATTAAATGGTAAAGTTATAAGTGTGTAGCTAAATTAATGTAATAACAAAACACACTAGTTTTAGTTTTGGTTCTTTTTAAAAACAAAGTTAGTTAAAAAAAACTTGTTTCTGTGAAATTACTTTTATGAAAATTTCAGCAAGTATTTCCAAAAGACAAATTTAGAGGAGTGAAAATGTTGGATCAAAGAGTTGTCATGCTATCAATAAGCAGATATTGATAAATGAACCTTAGAAAAGCTACATCAATTTACACACCAACCAAATGCAGGTGTGCCCTGAATCAAAGGCTTTTGCCAACTCACTCAATCTGCTATTTTCAGTGACATCCAACCCACAGTGAGAATATATCCCATTAAATGCCTCAGATGCCTTCTTATCTGATCAACTCCTCAATGTGCTGTAACATTCATCCTGTCCAATTCAGGTTGAAGAGTTCAGTTTTAAGTAAAAAACACCATTCTCCCCATTGGTTGTTTCCTCCCAGGCTTCCTTTCTTCTCTTTCCTTCGAGTCTGGACCCACGGGCCATGCTTTCTCAAACGAGAACCCTCAGCTCCTTCCACCTGGTCCCTTTTTGCAGCGTCTCCCCTAAAAAATTCCTATTTCTGCAAAATGCCAGCCGTCTGCTCACGCTGCCCTTTCCTGCTGGAAAACATCCCACAAGTCTGTGCCTCGGCACCATTCTGGCTTTGAACTTCAGCTGCCCCGAGCACAGCATGTGACCCTTTTCCCCTGTGGCCAGGTCCTTCTCCCACAACTCTGGGGCAGAGGTTTGCAGACAGGAGGCCATCAGAATCAGCTGTCAGTCTTCATGTCATCTGACCTTCTTCCTTCCCTGACACTGGCGACCCCTCCCCGCTAGGCTTCCAGGGCACCGTGCTCTTGGTTTGCCTTCCCAGGTCCTTCCCCACATCTATGGACCACTCTAAAGGAACTGACTGCTGGTGGTCGGGCCACAGTCACCAACCAAAGTACATTCTTTTTTTTTCTTTTATTTTTTAGCGTTTTTTTAAGATTTTCTTTCTTTATTATTTGAGGGGGAGAGAGAGAGAGAGAGAGAGAACGAGTGGGAGGAGGGGAAGAGGGAGAAGCAGACTCCCTATGGAGCTCGATGAGGAGCTCGATCCCAGGACCCTGGGATCATGACCTGAGTCGAAGTACATTCTTAACGTTCTGAGGGACAGACTTAGAGCGTAATGGGTCAGAAGGAGACTCTGGAGCCCAACTGTAGGGTTGAGCTCAGTTCTACCACTTTGGCGCTGGGCAAGACAATGTCAGTGGCCCTAAGTGTCTGCATCTGTCAGAAAATATGATGAGTGTATCTATGATGATGTGTGGCCTAAAGGATCTAATCATGAAAGTGCTCAGAACTGATCTGGTATAGGATAGGCTCTCAAAAATTGATATTTCTCTTTCTACCATGTGAAAGTACAGCAATAAAATGTCCGACTGGAAAACAGGAAGAACGTTCTCACCAGACATGATCTTGGATGTCCCAGTCACAAAGTCAGATATAAATGTCTGTTTTCTAAGAAAAAAGATTGTACGACTATACATAATTGGGACCCTAAATAACTGGATAGTGAAATAAGCACAGATACAGGAAGCAGACGGGCTTCAAATCCTGACTGAACAGTTTGCTAGGGGCATGATATGGGGCATAGTGTGACACGGAGCTTGGCCTGCTGGAGGGGTGTGTTTAATGAAGCGACTTCCCTCTTTTTCATATCAGAGTTGTTCAATGAACTAAAATAAATAGAATTAAGTACCTAGTGCAAGGCCCAAAATAAAGCAAGTAGAAATTTGCTGTTTTTTTTTTATTGTTCTTCCTTTTAGACCCTGTGATTATTGATGCAATCAGTAGATAGTAAGCAGATCAAACTTAACAAATAGGGTTCTACTTTAAATATATTTTGGAATGTAGCTCTACTAGTGTATTAAACTGCAGTTAACAGTGGAGACATTTCCATTGTATCTATGAACTCTAGTGAATGAAATGGTACATTTTAAAGAAATAAAAAGTATATATGTGCATGTGTGTGCATAATGAGCCAGACCGATCACAGTCAAAAGCACTTAGGAAAAAAAAAACCCTATAAAATTTCAAAAGTCTAGTTTGACCCTTTTTTGAGCAGTTAGACCAATATACTTAACCGTGGAACCAGAAGTTCTAATGAATTTTCACTTTACACAACCCATCCGTTAGCTGATGTTGATTCCTGGCAGAATTTCCAGCCGGTTACTTTAGTGCCCTGCCAGTATCTATTAGATAAATTAGTGTTACTGGCCATTCTGATGCTTATAACATTTGATTAGTACATTATCAACCCATATTTGTACAAACCATTGGGCTGTAGTAAAGTAATTATGATGCCTTTTGTATAAATACAACAAACTGGCTATTTTTCAAATTAGCTGCTTTTTGGAAAAACATAAGTCATACTATTTTAGTTTCAATATAAACATTTGCTTCTATTCTCAAACTTTGTACACAGGAAAATTCTTCTACCATTCCTTGGGAAAAAATGGTATTTAATCAAATCTGAGTTTTCTAAATATAAAAATAGAACTCCCTGAGGGCCAGCCAGCTTCATAATAGGTTGTAAGCTCCACAAGGACGGGAAGTATTTTTTAAACTTCTGTTTTGTCTGTATTGTCTGGTATAGTGGATGGCACCGGTAAATTGTTGAATTGAGTTACAAAGAAATGTATACAATGTAGACCAAAGCTGTCTAAAATATACAAAAATTGTGCCCCCTGCAAAAGTGTGGACACTTCCACCTGTGTGTGCTGGTTCAGGAGCTCAGGCTTGGGAGGATGGTGTATATTTCTTGTGTTGTCCATCCAGTTCTGCTCTGGATCTAGGAAATATTCCTGGAACGGCACTTAAGCCCTCTCATTTCCCCCTCTGTTAGTCGTCTGTGGCCTAGAAAAGCTCGTTGAGAATCCCATGATGAAAACAAAGGCAAAGTAGGCGACAACGTACGGACACAAGTGGATTACCAACAAAAGGACCTATGGAAATCTCTGGTAAAAAGACATAAATGATTGTTCCAAAGGATCTCAGCGTTTTAAAAATGGACCTGATAATATGAAGCACCTTGCTCGTAATTGTCTCTGACCTTTTTCTCAGAGACCAGAATTTGGGATAGATAGCTATGTACCTGACTCTAATCAGGAAATACATGATACTTACATTTAAGATGTGTTTAGTTATAGTTAATGATCTCATGCCTGAGTTCCTTCTTCATGAAAGTAGCTTTCATTTCTATTCTTGCAGTTAGAAATAAGTAGAAGGTTTGTGCCGGCAGACACTGCTGCTAGATCAGTAACCCCAAATCCTTGGGCCTCTAGCTTTTGTTCAGACTCTGAATTTGAGCAGAGTACAGTGTTGCTGTGGGATAGTGTCATGAGACTGCAGTGAAAGGAAAGGGGGTTTTGGAGAGATGATAAGCCTTGAAACATAAAGATATAATTATCGTCCAATACAACAGAGCAGCCTACTTTTGAGAGTAGTAATTACTGCTTCTTGCTCTGAGGAAAACAGAAAAGACAGGGGAATAGGGAAAACCTTTTTGAAAAACGGAATACCTTTTACAGAAACATCTAGCATATATTATAAAATTCTAAAAATAAAATAAATAGATTTTTGTGTATCTATGAATACAGCAACACAACAGTAACGTTACTTTCAGGTTGCAAGGAGGATGGGAGAGCAGGAAGCAGGAGTAAAGACCCCTGGCAGGGAACTGAGAGCACAGGACACAAGCTGTGTCAGCAAAGGACACTGCGAGGGTCTCAGAGCAGCCGGACTCGGGCCTGAGGTTCCTTTGTTCCCTGCAGAGCCTACAGCCAGGGCTCTAACCAAGGGGAAGATCTCACTTACCTCAAGACCTTCACGAGCTTAGAGCTGGGAGTTAGAAAAGTTTTTACAGTAGATTTCAACCAACATCTTTCCCCCAAAGAGATTCCTCTTCCAAATATGCTTAAGAGGCTGGCGGTCATCTAGTTTTTGCTTTGAGTGTGCTCTCAGTGACTGAGAAATCATAGGGTCCCACGTTCCACTTAGAACTATTCTAACTGTAAGATGGCCTCCTTGTATTTTTGAGCAGCAACCTGCCTGCCTATGAATCCCAGCCTTTGGTCCCCGTTCTCCCTGAAGGAGTAGATGAGCACTGTCACTTGAATCCCTTCCCATTCCAGGATGTGAGGAGGGCTGCCATGTCCCCCAGTTCCCTCGTTCCTGGGTCAGGCCTCCCAGGCCTTTCTGCATCCTGAGTGCTCCATCCCCATTGCCAATAGGTATCATGTCTAAAATGTTTTAAAACTATACATTAAATTATTACATATCATACTGCAAATATTGTTTGGGCAGTGATGACGTCCACGTGATTTCAACAGAGCTGGCCCCTGAACAGCTCTGGGCACATTATTTTATGAGTGGCCTTTTCAGATAATAGCTTAGCCCAAATAAGATTATAGGCTTTAAAAAATTCCCTTTGAAATTAAATTTAGCTCAAACAAAGGGAAGTAGTGAGAAAAGAAAAGACTCATTCAATGGGTAACCAAAAGAATTCGCAACTAACACAACCCACTCAACTCCTTCTTGCTAGGAGATTTTTGTCTTTATCACATGAAGTCTTTACAGGATCCTAAATAATTTAGGGCTTGCTCTAGAATGAGTCCTAATTTCTGGTGATAGCTAAAAGCACTTTGTTTTTTACAAAGCTAATTATAAATATTCAGTTAAATGTTTAGGCTCACATTTCCAGAGGGTCCCTCGAACAGCCCTAGATTTACAGTAGGACTCAAAGTAGTTGCTGACAATCAGCCTATAAGCCCAGAGCTACATATTAAGGTTTTTCTAAGTTTAAATTCAAGGGATTGATTAATTGATTGATTGATTGATGAGAGAAAGAGAGCAGGGAGTGGGGGAGGGGCAGAGAGAGAGGGAGAATCCCAAGCGGCTTCACGCCCTGCACCAGAGTTCAGTGCAGGGCTCGATCTCACGACCCGAGCTGAAATCATGAGCCTGACACTCAACCAACTGAGTCATCCAGGCGCCCCAAGGGCTTAATTTAAATGAATAAAACTTCTGTAATAGTGTGCACACATAGACAGACAGACAGACACACACACACCTGTGGACTTTGAGGTAAGTTAAAGCCTCGAATATACCTCTGCAGAGCTGACATCCTAGAGGAAGAACACAGCCTGGAGAACAAAACTGGAGCAGTCTGGTGGAAGAGTGGAGGAGAAAGAAAAATGTCAAAAAAAAAAAAATAGCATCTCAAGGGTTCAAGGGCTACATTCTTCTTTGGCTGCGTTACCTCTGGACCCTTACCCTCTTTGAAGCCCCTGAAGAAGTTCAAAACATTTACTCTGCCTGAGGATCATGAAACTTCTTATATCAATGTACCTGAAAGCACATTTGTAAAAAATTAATAAGAATCAGTAAGACTGGTTTGGCTGTCTAGAACAGTTTAGAGAGAACTACTATTTTCATATTTTTGAATCTTCCAAACTACAAAACTGGAATATCCTATTTGTTTAGCCCTTTAATTTATATAAAAAGATTTTGTATATTTCAGTATAGAAATAAATCTCTATACACCTCTCCTTAGATTTCCTAGCTCTTTGATGTTCTGAATGTTATTTTAAATATTGTTTCATATATTCCCTTTTCTATTTTATTTCGATTTATAAGTATTAGTGACTTTTGAGTGAAGTTGTAAGTAGTTTTTTGAATTTACCTACTAATTCTAATAGTTGGTAAATTTATTTGGATTTTCTATGTACATAGTTATAACCTCTGCAGACAAAGAACTATTTTCTTTCTTTCTTTTCAGTCTTTATGCCTTTCATTTCCTTTTCTTGCCTTATATATGGTGGGAATCTCTAGTAATATGTTCAATAAAAGTAGTGATTGTAGTAATCCTTGTGTCATTCCTGTTCTCAAGGGAAAAACTTTCAGTATTTTATCACTAGATATGTCTGCTGTAGACTATATCTCTATCAGTTTCCAGAAATTCTAGTCCAGTTTACTAAGAGTTTTCATCATAAGTGGCTATTGAATTTCATCAAATCCTTTATCCAATTTGCATCTGTTGAGATAACTACATTTTTATCCCTTTGTAAAAATTAATGTGGCAAATTACATGGGTTGATTTCTCAAATGTTAAATCACATTTGCATACATGGAGAATTAACCTCACTTGGTAGTAATATATTATCTTTTGTATATATTGAAAGTCACCTTCCTATATACTGTGATGTCCTTGTCAGGTTTTTGGTATCAGGGTTAGGGTGGACTTACTTTGGAAGTATTACCTTTTTTTACTTACTGGAAGCATTTGTATAAAATTGAGGTGATTTCTTCCTTAAATGTTCAAAAGAACTCACTGCAAATGTTCTATATTTTCTTGTGTAAGGGCTTTTTTTTTTAAGATTTTATTTATTTATTTGACAGAGAGAGATTACAAGTAGGCAGAGAGGCAGGCAGAGAGAGAGGAGAGAGGAGGAAGCAGGCCCCCTGCTGAGCAGAGAGCCCGATGTGGGGCTCTATCCCAGGACCCTGAGATCATGACCTGAACCGAAGGTAGAGGCTTAACCCACTGAGCCACCCAGGTGCCCCTGTGTAAGGGCTTTTAATAATTGATTCAATTTCCACTAATAGAAGAAACTCTCCAGATTTTCCATTTATTTTGTCAGTTTAATTTTTTGAGGAATTTGTCCTTATTTAAATTTTCAAATTGATGTTGTGTTCATTATAGCATCACATCTTTTCCCTATAGAATCTCCAATGATAATCTATTTTTCATTCCCGATGTTACTTTTTTCTCCTTTCTTATTGATGTCTTACTGGGGGGATATCAGTTTTCTTAAACTTTTCAGAGAACCAGCTTTTAGCTTTATTGTTTTTCTTTAACTTCATTTTCTGTTTCACTGATTTCTAATCTTCATTGTTTCCTTCTTTCTCATTCTTTTACTCTTCTTGCTTCTAGACATGAAAGGTAAATGATTTTAACTTTTCAACTTTTATAGTAAATGTAGTTAAGGCTATAAATTTCTAAGCATTGCATCAGCAGCTGCAGCCCACAGTTTTTGATACGGCACACCTTCATTATCATTCAGTTTAAAATATTTTCTAATGCCTACTATTACTTGTTCAATCCATGGATTATTTAGAAGTGTGCTCTGTTTAATTTGCAGGCATTTGAGGATTTTCTAGTGATCTTGTTACTGATTTCTAGCATAATTTCCTTGAAGTCAGAGCATGTTTTGAATTATTTCGATCCTCTGAAATATTTTGGAGCTTTTTCTATAGTCTGTTTATTGTCAGTTTTGGTAAATTTTAAATACAGGCTTAAGCGAAATGTGAATTCCGTCACTGTTGACAGTATTCTCTACGTATCAATCAGGGCAAGTTTGTTAACTGTGTTCTCCAGATATATATTTTTACTACTTTTTTGTCTCTTTGTTCAGAGGTATGTTAAAGTAACCCTTATGATTGTGGATTATCCAGTTCTCTTTTTAGTTGTCGATTTTTGCCTTCTCCATTTGAAACAGTGTTATTATGATTGTGAAATCTTCTTTGTAAATTGACTTACCAATCCATAATATCCCTCTTCATCTCCAGTAATGCTTCTTGACTTCAGTCTGTTTCATCTGACATTAGTCTAGCTAGACCAGTCTTTTCAATATTTAGCTTTTGCCATCTTTGTACTTTCGGTGCACCTGTACTTAAGATTTGACTCTTGCAAATCGGACATACGTGGGTTTTATTTTCTTCTCCAGTCTGAGGTTAGCGTATTACTTGAGGTATCTGATCTATTTTCATTTACCGTAATTAGTGATTTAGGTGATTTGATATCTACCATCCTGCTACTTTTCTGTTTGACCCACTTTTTCATTTATCTTTTTCTCTTCTGTCTGGTCTTCTTTTGGATTACTGAAATATTTCATCTTCTTCTCCTTTTAATGTACTTTTTGATATTACAACACATATCTAGGTTAAATTTAATACGAATTATTGCATTTACCACTTCCTGGATGATACTAGAACTTTACACTTCCATGTTTTTCACCTTTTCCAATACTGTTCTCATGTTCTAACTTTACATAATTTTTTTTTAAAGATTTTATTTGAAAAAGAGAGAGAGCAAGTGCACATGAATGGGGGCGGGGGCAAAGGGTGAAGGAAAAGCAGACTCCCTGCTAAGCAAAGCAGGGACCCCTGGATCCTGACCTGAGCCAAAGGCAGCCACTTAACCGACTAAGTCACCCAGGTGCCTCTCTACATACATTTTAAATTTCACAGTCCTAGTATTGTTTTGTAACAGTCAATATTCACTTCTATTTACTTTTCTGTAAAGGTCTTCATTCTTTGCTACATTTCTGTGTTTCTATTTGGGATTTCTTTCCTTCTGCCTAAAAACCTCTACAGAATTTTGATTAATGCAGCCCTGCTAGTAACTAATTCTTTTTTGTTTGTAAAAACATCTACATTTCACCTGTATTTATAGAGGATATTTTTACTCTACATAGAACATTGGGTTGACTCACTTCACCCCCCCCCCAGCACTTCAAAGAGGTCTTTAACGATGTCTCTGTTGAGGTATAATGCTCCTTGACTACACTAATAACAGTGGCATAATGAAAATATTAAAATTGGTTACTGGAGTGATTTTAGGATTTGCAGCACCCAGAAACAGTTCTTTCACTTTAAATTCAAGGCCACAGAATTATGGCAGGCGAGAATTCTACCACTGAACCACCAATGCAAGGCCACAGAATTATGATCAGAGCTTGAAGGCTGTACAGATCATCTAGCCCAACTTCCTCCCTAATAATAATCCTCGAGGGAGGTTAGTTTTTGCCTTAAACACTTTCCCAGTTTTGAGGAATTCACCAAATCACAAGATCATGCATTCCATTTATAAACAATTTGAATCATAAATGGCTTCCTTAGAGAGTACTGAAACAAAATCTGCCTCTGTTTTACTCTCAGTCATGAGACCTTCTTCTGCCTGAAGGAGCAAGTAAGATACTTAACTTCAATCCTTTGTTTTCACTTATAATATCTGAAGAGAACTATTATGGGCCTGGCTTTCAGGTTAAGCATCACATTCTCTACCCTGCCAACTCCACCCTCAACCTTCACCAACTCCACATTCACAGTGGGTCACTAATCCCTGTCAATTCTGTTCCTAAAAATATATCGGAATTAGGTCAGTGGCTTAATTTAGGGCCTATTTCTCACCTGAAATGCTGACTCTTTTCCTGATTACCATGCTGGGAGATCTCATGCACACCATATTCTCTATATGCTTAAATACCTCAAATAGCTCTCCATTACAGTACGGGTTGCCAAACTATTTTTTTTGGAATTGAGTGTGGAGGGGTAGAATTATTTATTTCATCATCTGCTCTGTTCTCTGAAGATTAAACTACAAAACTCTCTGCAACCCAGAAAAACTTCAGCAATTTTAAATGCAATGGGTTTTAATGAGATGAATAGATTTTAATGCACACGTACACTAAAAATGACCTTGGAGTTGGAATACAACCCAAAACTTCAGTATCCTAGCAACCAGGAAGAAAAACTATAGCCTGAAAGTATATTATTTATGACAGCCTCTGGCTTAAAGTATGAAGAAAAAATAATTTAGAAATGACAGAATTTATAATAAAAACATCTGGGTTCAAGTCTTAGCACCCTTTCTTATTAACTCTGTAATGCATAGTAAGTTATTTAATCTCTTTGAAGTCTATCTGCTCATCTGAAAAAGAGAGTTAAGAATACTTGCCTTGGTAAATTTATCAGAGGAATACTTTATAGTAGTTAAAAAAAGAAAAAAAAAGGAAAAATATATTTGCCACTATAAACATTTACATGGATTAATCTTAAAAAGATGGATGAATGTAAGAAGCAAGCCATGAACGAATCAAGGATACCACTTGTAAAGGGTAAAGAGACAGTCAAAACTAAATAATACATAGATAGCAAATTTTTTTAAGAGCCAAGAAATGATGAACATAGAATTGAAGTCAGAGGGGCGCCTGGTGGCTCAGTTGGTTAAGCATTTGACTTTGGCTCAAGTCATGATCTCCGGGTCCTGGAATCCAGCTCTGCCTTCAGCTCCCTGCTCAGCAGGGAGTCTACTTCTCCCTCCCTCTCTGCCCCTTTTCTCCGTTCCTGTTCTCTAATAAATAAATAAAATCTTAAAAAAAAAAATCTTAAAAGGAAAAAAAAAAAGAATTCAAGACAGATATTACGCCAGGGTGTGTGTGTGTTGAAGGGGAGAGGTGTGATTAGGAAGGCATGCTCTGGTGGCTCCCTAACATGCTGTGAAGGGATCTGGGGATTAATGGGAGTTCATTATAGTTATTCTTTAAACAATACACATATATTTGCACACTTCTGCAATTATGATCCAATTTAAAACAAAGATCATTTAAAACTCCAGTGAATCTGAGTTTGATCTGTATCTGCACTTGCAGATGGAGAAGTCATAGGTTCCCTGCTTTCTCCTGTGCTGAACCACAGCACAGGCTGATTTCACTGGTGACTGACTTGTTGGACTCTTACAACTTTGAAGAAGATAGCCGGATGCAGAAAAGTTTTTAACTCGTTGGTAGTAGATCTCAGAAAGGAAATTTCTGGTGTAAAATGAAATGAGATACAGATGATTAATGTAACAAAGAGCAACTATAATGTGCCAGGCTCCGTGCCTACAACTGTAAATAAGATCTTCCCATACTTGGTCTATGTCCTGAGCTTTATTCCAGAGCCACATTTACTTACCAATCAGCACTTCCTAGACAGTGAAAAAGCTCACTGGCCTATTCACATTTGTAACTCAGAAACATGGACAAATAGTCTCTTTCACTTTGCTTTTTGAAAAGTATGTTAATGTTTATATGGCAATTAAACTGGTTGTAAAGACATTAAAAAACAACATAAGTAATATGGCTTAGTTATTACAGGAAGTATTAATATTTAAAAATTGTAAGTATTAAGAGTTGAGACAAAAAAGGATATTAAAACTTCCTATAAATTTGGTAAATATATCCGTTTAAACACTTCTGACAAATATGTTTAACCATTCATTCGCAAACTTTCCTAGTGAATTTAATGAACAAATATTTAATAGCTTCTCATTAGCAAAAGATCATGAGTTTGTTCCTTCCCTCGTCTCTGGTTGGAGTGGGGGATTCAGTCAGATGACCAGGGCCTAGGGTCAAATGGTGGGGTCAGGGTTGACATCACTGGGGTCAAGGTTCAGCTGGCTTGGTCCTGGTTGTAGTTGAAGCTAGGGTTTCAATCAGCATATGAGGGAGTAGTGTGGTCAGGACAATGCAGCCGGGGCTGACTTGATATATTCAGAGCTAGGTGGGCCAATGCAGCTGCTGGCATTGCAGGAAGTTGGAATGTAAAAAAAAGTAAACAAATAATATATTTAGGATTATGGGAGCCAGATTTCTCACTAAGAGAGAAAGGAGTTACAAATATGGAAAGAAAAATACTGGATTAAACCCTGAAGTACTGAATTAGAATTGAAGGTACCAATGTGAACTCAAGGTTTATACGTATATATAGATATTTATATAGCTGTACGTCTGTGTGTGTGTAAACACAAGTTTTTTTTTTTTTCTAAAAATTTTACCTGGGTGGGGAGAGAGCACTAGTAAGGGGTAGGAACAGAGGGAGAAGAAGACTCCCCCCCGAGCAGGGAGCCTGACATGGAGCTCAATCCTAGGACTGTGGGATCATGACCTGAGCCAAAGGCAGACACTTATCTGAGCCACCCAGGTGCCCCCAGACATGTATTTTTTTAAATCTGTCCATCAATAAGGCTTTATTCAATGACTTGTTGATGTCAATCAATTAACTTTCCAGTAACAATGAGCTCTTCTCAGGTGTTGGTTTCCATACACTTTATTTATTTATTTAAAAGATTGTATTTATTTGAGAGAGATAGGGACAGAAAGCACAAACAAGGGGCAGGGGGCAGAGGGAGAAGCAGGATCACCCCGAGCAAGGAGCCCTACACAGGGTTTGATCCCAGGACCCCAGGATCATGACCTGAGCCGAAAGCAGACGCTTAACCTACTGAGCCACCCAGGAGCCCCTGTACTATTCCATTTATTTTTTTTTATTTTCTTTTTTTTAAAGATTTTATTTATTTATTTCACAGAGGGAGAGAGATCACAAGGAGGCAGAGAGGCAGGCAGAGAGAGAGAGGGGGAAGCAGGCTCCCCGCTGAGCAGGGAGTCCGATGCGGGCCTCGATCCCAGGACCCTGAGATCATGACCTGAGCCGAAAGCAGAGGCATTAACCCACTGAGCCACCCAGGCGCCCTGTACTATTCCATTTAAAGGAACTAAGGTTCCTTGGGAAAAGTACAAGATAAGCTTGGGATACTTTAATGTGCTAAAAAAAAATAAGGAAGAACCCAAAAAAGCTAAAGAACTTAGAAGCAAGCTTGGATAGACTCCCATAGACCAAATGTGGGAAAAGTTCCATATCAAAACACATGACAGTCATACACTGGAACTTACTGAATAAGGTAGGAACCCAAGAGTCCACACTGATCAAATGAAAACACAGTGAATGGAGAAGGGACTGCTCTTCCTCACAGAATATCAATCAAAGCATTAGCAATGATGAACTCACCATTCGGCAACCAGAATAGTGATAGTTGATTCGGGTAACAGGTGTTAATAGACTCAAACTAACTGGTGACAATTTGATGAGAAACAGGACATTTACATAGTCTCAAAGACTGTCCTTGCCAAATTCTTTTTACCAATTTTAAAATAGAGAAAACTGATAGATACTATCCTAACCAAGTGATCAAAGTTAACATCACCAAGAATGGGACAATTTGACATTGTGTACCTCCAGGTATGATAGAGTGAGAGTAGGACATCATTTCTGACAAAAAGGTATATACTGAATCTAATCATGAGGAACCCTAATCATTTTATCTAATCATTAGATAAACCCTAACTGAGGGACATACTACAAAGTACCTTGCCTATAGCTTCAAAAAATCAAGGTCATGAAAGAAAAGACTGGAAAAACTGCTCCAGATCAAAGGAGACAAGAGACAGGACAACTAAATGCACCCTCTGATTTCACATAGGGAGGGATGCTGGAGCAGAGAAGAGCAGTATTGGGGCAATTAGCAAATCTGAATGCTGTCTGTGGATAAGATGTTATATATCAAAGTTAATCTCCTGATTTTGATTGTCCTACTGTGGCTATGTAGGCTATGTATGTGGTGGTCCTTGATTTAGGGAAACATCATTAAAGTATTTAGGGGTAATGGGAAAATCATGTATGCAACTTACTTTCAAATGGTTCAAAACTGGATCAATATTGGATGAGACTACCCTGAACTGATAAATAAATGGAAGGTAAATGAACATCTTTACAATATTGAGGCTTCCCATCCATGCGCATCGTAGAGCACTCCATTTTTTCCAAGATCTCCTTAAATGCTTCTTGATATAGTCTAAAATTGTCTCCATGAAGATCTTGTATATATTTTGTTAGATTTATTCTCAGGTCTTTCAAATTTATATTGAGATCTTTCTAAAAACTTTTATTTCTTACTAGTTGATGATATATAGGAAGACAACTGACTTTTGCATAACTGTGAATGTAGCAACTTTGCTAAACTCCAGATATTACTGAATTGTCTACATCTGTCATCACATCAGCACATCAAAACAATTTCCTGCTTCTAGGAAAGAAATTTCCAGAGAATTACATTGACGATACGTGCCATAAAAATATACATGCTTGTCATTTAAAGAGATTTTTATAGTTGTACAAATACTGTAAGTAATACAAGGTTAGCAGGGAATAATGTAGCTATAGTACCATCTTTAAATTAAATCACCCAAAGAAGGGAGGTATGACTTCATTGGCTTCTGAAATCTCTGGACAAGGCCTTCACAGGATCATCTCTTCTTCATCTCTGTATCAAAAGAAATACATTGCCTGAAGTGCACTAGAAGTAATTTTAAACATTCACAGATGCTAATTAAGGTCTCAGGATGTAAAACAAGCCTATCAAAGAAAGTCATGATCAACGCTTTACAAATGACTTCTTGCAAACTTGAATAAGATGCTTTCCACAAACCTTTCTGGTGGTCTGGCAGCTCTCAAAGGACTCCCCACTATTGCCCTTTCTCTTGACTCACATTCTTTCCATGTGTCATAAAACAACTTCCTGTGAAGAGTTGCCACTGTGTTACTAAGTAGAATAGGACAGTGTACGCCCTAGGTCCTCTAGAAATAGCAGCATCTGCTCAGGATGTACTTGCTCAATGTTCCAGGAAACTAGAAACACCTATAGACCTGATGGATTAAGCTGGATGGGATGCCAGAGAGTCCTAAAGCCAGAAAGGCCCCAAGTGGATTTCTCACTTACGAGGTTTAACAGTGAGGCCAGTTGATTATACGACAGAGTCTTTGACTCAGTCATCTCAATACGTTAGAAGAAAACTGAAGGAGTTTAAAAGTACATTTTCAAAGTTTCAGTATGGAATGATGAGAAAGTTCTAGAGATGGGATAGTGGTCATGGTTGCAGAACAATGTGAATGTACTTAATGCTACTGTACACTTAAAAATGGTTAAAATGGTAAATTTTAGGTTATACATATTTTGCCACAATTAAAAAAATTTAAAGGTTTTCTTTAAACAATTTCTACTGTTAAATATTACTTGATATTACTTAGTAATAACACAGTAATTAAGAGTACTAACCATCAAGAATCTGACAGCCCTGTGTTTGAGACTTGACTCCAACTGTTACACCTGTGGAACCAAAGCACTTCATAACTAAACCTTGGTTTCCTTATCTGTAACACAGGAATAGTAAAATACTTACCTATGTATTATAGGCTGCTGTGAACTTGAAATTATTTATGTAGGAATTTAGCAGAGCTCATGGTGCAAAGAGACAGCTCAATAAATGTTGGCTCTTTTCTTTTTAGGTTTTCATAGCAATACAATTCTTTTATATCTTGTACAATAAGGACTAAAAACAAGACTCAAGCACAAAGGGGTTATTAATTTCTCCCTAGTCCATAATGTCATATAGAGCTATACTGAGACTTCCCACAAAATGCATTCCATGTTATAGTCAAGGGATATTTGAGCCTAAGTACTGATCACTAAGCCAATGGCGAATAAATCTCAAAGTCTCACCCCTTAAGAGGCAGCAATTTCAGAGAAGCCACGAGAACTTGAAATAATTTAACAGGTTTATATATATATATAATATATATATAAAATATGTATTTTTATCAAGGATAACATATTCATATAAAAGCATTTGCTACAAATAGAATTCACACATAGAAAAAGAGGCTATTTTAATTTTTTGTCCCTATTATATCCTATTTTAGGCAAAATGATGTAACTCAGAAAATCACAGAACTGCACTAGTTCTAAAAACTGGGAATTTTATAAATGAAATATATCCATCCAATCATCTATACCTGTTCTCAAATTCCAAACAATGAGGCTTATCAAACTATATTCTTAGAATCAACTTAAATAAATCTCTGCATGATTTAGATGAAACATACATTGTCAATGGTTAAAAATTTAGGTAGAAAAAGAATATAAAATTACTTAAAAGTGAAAACATTTCATACCAAAGGAGTGGTTTAAAAACAAACAAACAAACAAACAAACCAATCCAAACATGAAGAGGAAATGCATTGAATTTTAAAACATCTTTGGACCATTATATAAAATACCAAAACGTTCAGAATTGTTGAACAACAAAAGTTTATGTAGAACAAGGCAAGAGGTGAAAAGATACTAAATGTGTTAAAACCATCTAAATCCAAATAAGTCATAACTGAACTATGTAATTTAGAAACAAGTTTAAGTGTACTTTCTTTGTACAATTCAACTGACTACCACATGGAAAATCTGGCCATTAATCAAAATGAAATTAAATAGAGATTTGCAAGCCTTTTGGCCATTGTGTAAATATTAAAAGGTGAATTGCCAACTGCAAAATAAAAGATTATATACATACCATATAAGTGGTCAAAGATGCACTATAAAATCACGTGACCAAAACAATCATACCAAAGATCTTTCAGGCACTTGCATTCGGAAGTAGTCCTTTTATAAATAAGCAACGTAGTTTCACTTCAAAAAATAAAGCGGATTTTCCCCAATTGCACCTATTAGTTGAGAACTGTATCATATATTAGGGATGCATTTAAATGGACCATTTTATGGGAAAAATCAACTAAACTTTAAAAAACATGAGTCCACCTATTTATTCACAACTTTAAAATTACAGAGAATTCCAGTGAGGCGCAGATGGGGCCCTATCAAAACAGTCTACTGTTCAATATGACCAACGCTGTATAACATGATACAAGGACAAAAAGCAAAACCCACGATGCGGCAATACTGTGCAGAAGGGGCCCTGTCAGAAGTTTCTTTCACGAAACAAACACAATACCACAAAACAAAACAACAACAAAGAAAAGCTGAATTCTGACAATCCTACACGAACTGCGGGATTTCATCTTCCAGGTCTTCAAACTGTTGCATTCGCTTTAGCCTTGGTCTCTGACACGCGGGAGGCACTTCAGGCAAGTCCCGCTCCTCAGAGTTCTCTCTCGGCTTGCTGGCGGGCTGCTTGGAGGTGGCGGGGGCCTTGTCAGAGGCGGGGACTGTTTTTAGCAGGGGTCCCTGGGGGGCAGGGGCTATGCCAGGAGGCAGTGCTGGGGAGGGGGCCACGGGCTTCTCCTCATCCCCTCGCAGGCCACCTGCAGGAGGACGTGGTTTGTAAAATGTGGTCCAGTGCTGGGGCTGCAGCGTTCGGGGTGCTCTGACAGCTGCAGGAGGGCAGGAGTCAGAGGACCGTCTCTCTGACACCTGTCTCACTGACCTGACTGGTTCTGTGTATGGCTTACTGGGCCAGGGGCCGCTGCCGGGCTGGTCCCCACCGACCCTGATGCTCGTGGTTCCCGCTCTTTCCTGGAGTGCGTTGGGCACAGTCACTGCAGTCTTCGCACTGAGGCCATTTTGTTCATGCTGTCTCTCGCGAGTTGTCTGTAGAGTTTGCTGGTCAAAGCCATCCAATTTGGAACACACAACAGAAGGAGTATCTTTCCTATTAACTCCTTCAAAGGTAGGATTCTTGCAAAACTTGTCTGAATTTACATTTCCCATATTTCTGACATTTCTCTCATTAAGAGGGCTTGCAAGAAGAAGCAGTCTATCTACAGGCAAACTTACAGGTCTAACCTTGGTCCGTGGAGCATGCCTTTCAACACTGTTTGTTTCCCTATCCGATTTCAAAGTAAGTGGCTTGGAAGTTTTATAGACATCTTCCATCTTTTGTGATGCTGATTCAAGTTCTTGGTCTATAAGCAAACTCACTTTGTTGTCTAAAAAGGAAAAGATTTATTTAAAAATCAAACTTCATGACATGTGGTTAACAAAAGTCTTATATATTTTTCTAAGTTATTCTCAGTTATCTATGCAGAGAAGTTGAATACTCATAAAGTATTAAAGGTGCACTTGAAATAAAAATGTTAAGAATTTTATATTTATTTAAATCAATAAACAGCTACAAAATCCACTGCAGGTTCCTAAAAAAAAATTGCTGAAGTAACTCTTTTTTCTTAATGTGCTCCATGTAAACAAGTATTTGTGAGGTGAAAGGAGTGTCACAATTTCAGGGTATTGGTAAATGAACCTCAGAAAAGCTACATCAATTTACACACCAACCAAATGCAGGTGTGCCCTGAATCAAAGGCTTTTGCCAACTCACTCAATCTGCTATTTTCAGTGACATCCAACCCACAGTGAGAATATATCCCATTAAATGCCTCAGATGCCTTCTTATCTGATCAACTCCTCAATGTGCTGTAACATTCATCCTGTCCAATTCAGGTTGAAGAGTTCAGTTTTAAGTAAAAAACACCATTCTCCCCATTGGTTGTTTCCTCCCAGGCTTCCTTTCTTCTCTTTCCTTCGAGTCTGGACCCACGGGCCATGCTTTCTCAAACGAGAACCCTCAGCTCCTTCCACCTGGTCCCTTTTTGCAGCGTCTCCCCTAAAAAATTCCTATTTCTGCAAAATGCCAGCCGTCTGCTCACGCTGCCCTTTCCTGCTGGAAAACATCCCACAAGTCTGTGCCTCGGCACCATTCTGGCTTTGAACTTCAGCTGCCCCGAGCACAGCATGTGACCCTTTTCCCCTGTGGCCAGGTCCTTCTCCCACAACTCTGGGGCAGAGGTTTGCAGACAGGAGGCCATCAGAATCAGCTGTCAGTCTTCATGTCATCTGACCTTCTTCCTTCCCTGACACTGGCGACCCCTCCCCGCTAGGCTTCCAGGGCACCGTGCTCTTGGTTTGCCTTCCCAGGTCCTTCCCCACATCTATGGACCACTCTAAAGGAACTGACTGCTGGTGGTCGGGCCACAGTCACCAACCAAAGTACATTCTTTTTTTTTCTTTTATTTTTTAGCGTTTTTTTAAGATTTTCTTTCTTTATTATTTGAGGGGGAGAGAGAGAGAGAGAGAGAGAACGAGTGGGAGGAGGGGAAGAGGGAGAAGCAGACTCCCTATGGAGCTCGATGAGGAGCTCGATCCCAGGACCCTGGGATCATGACCTGAGTCGAAGTACATTCTTAACGTTCTGAGGGACAGACTTAGAGCGTAATGGGGTCAGAAGGAGACTCTGGAGCCCAACTGTCGGGCTGAGCTCAGTTCTACCACTTTGGCGCTGGGCAAGACAATGTCAGTGGCCCTAAGTGTCTGCATCTGTCAGAAAAGATGAAGAGTGTATCTATGATGATGTGTGGCCTAAAGGTTCTAATCATGAAAGTGCTCAGAACTGATCTGGTATAGGATAGGCTCTCAAAAAATGATATTTATTATAATTACTCTTCCTAATTGGGAGCCCTCAATCATGCGATAGTAAAATAAACACAAATTTAAGTTCAAACACTGACCGAACAATATACTAGTGGCATGACCTCTGACATTATTTAGCCTCTCTCAGAGTATTTGGCGATGAGTTGAATGGGGCTGACAGTACTGACCTTCCAGCACAGGACTGGTATGAAGATCAAATCCGATAAATCAAACAATAAGCATAGTGCTTAGCACAGAGCAGGCAGATGCTTAAGTGAATATCAGCTCCCCTACTTTTTGGATCCTATCAGGCTATGATCACTGACATAGGATTACCCATCAAATTTAACATATATCTCTACATTTTTAAAGAACTGGAATTTTGTTCTAATGATACATAGAAACAAATGGAAGCCTTTCTACTGGCATGACAGCTACTAATTACTGCAACTAAAATTATCATTCAGTGAATAAAATATACTTATTTGTGCTTAAGTGTGAAAGGTGACAGGTAAAAGTATTTGAAAAAAATTTTAGGACTTTTAGGAGTCTACATTTTTTAAATTTTAGGAGTCTAGTTGACTTATTATGAGGAGTTAGGTCAATACATGATTCATAGTAACAGACTGTATGATAATTCATACTGCTCAAAACATTTCTGCCTTGACTTAAACTGATGGCAAAAATGAAAAAGAATTTTTTCCAGAAAGAGAACAAAAATATCTATGAACTCCAAGATGTCTTCTTATAAGACAGATTATTGTAAAGAATGACATTTTTTTAAATGTAAGGTATAGTAAACAGCAACTTTTTAATGACCAATAAAGATACATTTACTATTGAAGCTGCTTTCTCTGATTTCTCTCAACTTCACTTACTGTAGTTGTTAGACAAGGTTTGTCGGCACAGTTTGAAGTCAGCAAACATGAATTTTACATGATTACTCACCAGTGAGACACGTATCACATTTTTCTAATGCATTTTGCTTTCGTTCTGATTCCTCAAATGATGTAGCTGGCTCAAAAATTTTGGTCTCACTATCCACAGTATGCATATCCTGTTGACAGAGGAGAATTTTTTAATTTGAAGAAGTAAAACACACCTCAATACAACTCAAAAATGTTTGATTTTAATCTTATTAATAACTGATAAACATTACAGAGTCCCACCACAATTCCATAACGGTCAAAACTCACCTCCTTTGAAGAGAAAAACAGTGACTTCATAGAATGTTCTGGGTCTCTTTCTTCTGGTGATAACAGAGGCTTTGGAAGGCAGCCTTGATCAACTTGAACAACACCACCTGTGCTACACACAACTACCTCTTGTGGCTGCAAGGATCCATCAAAGATCTTCTGTGAGTAAGTGATGAGGAACTCGACCAACCGGGCTTGGTTTGAGTATTCAGCGAGAGAGGAGATAGTGACAGGAGCAGTTGTGGGCCTTGGCCTAATGAGACTTGGTCCAAATATCACCCCCAAGTTTTTGGAGTTCATTTTGTTTTCTTCTGCATGATCTACGACTCTGTGAAGTAGAATGCATAAGGCTGTGTGAGATTTGCCTATTAGATTTCCTTCCTGGTAGTTTACTATGGGTTAGGAAGGGTGGAGGAAAAACAGGCTGCGGAAGTCTACAAAATGGATTTATTTATTTGATTAGCTACTGACCACACACTGAGTTGGGTTTCACAGTGTTAGGATAACATTTAAGCAAGTAGAGGAACTACTCAAGTTTGACCAGCAGAAAGGCAAAACCAAAAACGAAGAGCTGCTCCTATCTCAGAATACAGTGCATCCTCCCAGGGCCCGTATGCTGGAAAATTAACCATCATCGTCGGTTGCTCTCAAGGCCACAGCTGGTCTTCAAGCCAAGCTGATTCTGCCTCCTAAAGATCTTTCTGCTTGATTGCCACTCCCAATGCTCTGGCCTTATTTCAAGCTCTCCATACCTTTTATTCCTATGACTACCCAAGAAATTCTGAATTGCAGTAAAGGACCCTCTCCAACCCATTCTCCATACTGCTGCCAGAAATATCTAAGAAATCTAAACATGTTACATTCCTGGCTCTGGATTCCTTAGCGGGTACAGAAGAAAGACAGTCAACTCATCTGGCAGGTATATAGGACTTTCTTTATCGGGCCTTGGCCTAGCTCACTTCAAGCTACTGCTTGCTACGTGCCAGCCTCACCAAATTACCTATGCTTCCCAAGAGCAACAATATCTCATGCCCCTGTGTCTGTTACCCTCTACCCGGAACGCTCTTTTGCACATTCTTTGTCACCAAACCACCACCCAGTTCTTCCAGTCTGGCTCAGGGCTAGCTTCTTTGACTCATGGACCCTCCAACCCCTCCTTGACCTCTGCACGCTGTGCCGGCTCTGTTAGAACAGGAATGGGGCTGCACTGGTCTGCAGGTCTGCTCTCAAGAGGACAAGCACAAAAGGTGACAGAGACCTCACATCTGCATCCTGATTTCCCCAGCCAGAGTGCAGCACACAGGAGGCATCTGAGGGGAAGGTGTTTGCTGCCAAGAATATCTATCCAATGTCTCCCTTTCCCTAACACATGTGAGAAATAAAACATTCATTTTCAACTATCACACAATATGAATGTGCTTAATACTACTGAAGGGGGTGCATGAGTGGCATGGTTGGTTAAGAATCCAATTCTTGGTTTTGGCTCAGGTCACGATCTCAGGGTTGTGGGACTGAACCCCACATCAGGCTCCACACTCAGCACAGAGTCTGCTTGCAATTCTTTCTCCTCTCTCCCTCTGCCCCTCCCCCCTCATGCAGTCTTTAAATAAATCTTAAAAAAATAATAAAAGTGATTAAGACGGTAAATTTACATTATGTGTATTTTACCACTGTTTAAACAAAACCAAAAAAGCCAAACAAAAAACTGATCAATTATCCACCCACTAATGAATGCTCGCCTTATACAAAATTCTTACCGCTTAAGGTGAACTATGAGGTAATGAAGGCTGTTAAAATTTGATACTGGCAGTTGTCTTAGAAGGTCTTTGCTTTTTATAAGAATTCTGTTTATTTCTATACATGTACTCGGCCACTTTTTGTCCTCGGGGTTGTCCTTTTTTGACTCCTGTTCTTCATTTACATGTTGGATCTCTTTTGCAAGGTCTATAAATTCTTTGTACAATCGGAATAAAATGAATGGTTCTGGGAGCTGAAGAAATAAAATCACATTAGTAATATCATTCTGTCCACTTTTCCCCCTTTTAATAATTTACTGAATAGCTACTGATAGATTTAGCATGTCCCTTCAGATTAGAAAGGACTTAAGGTCAATCCACATTTAGAAATATAAATATTTGTTATTGACGCTATCTATAAAGTGAATCTGACATCATTGCCAAAAATTATATCTGTATGAAAAGTGAGTTAACTGATAATCAGTAAAAGTTTCTAAAACCAAAAGCTACATGAGGGATTTTAAAACTTTGCTATATATTCTATACCAGTTACATTCATGACTGCCCCAAAGTTAGCATGATCTTCAACTGTTTTATTAAAACAAGCCCAGTCTTATTAATTAGAAAAAGCTTATATTCTGAATTTTATTGGCATAGGGTAGAGAGAACAAAATACTATTGGGTCCTTTTGTTTTACTTCGGCCAGACTGAAGATTAGCCTAAGACAGTATGACTTACAAGAAAGACACTGTCAACGTTTTATTTATCTAATTTTTAAATACAACTTGAATTGCCATAAGTAGGTTAAAGAAAAAGTTCCTCTCTCAAACTATCGAGGGGCAAGTCACCTTGATCCTTCTACTGGCATAAGTGATTTCAATATTTCCACTGCTCAGTGATAGAAAGAGCTTATATATGGCTAGCTGGTGTCCTATACTGTCTGTGGTGAGGTAGGCACCCACTTCTCCAGTTTTCCCTGCTGGTCCCAGAGGGGGGAAGCCTTGAGATTAATTTCTACCTCTATTATTCTAGGACCTGAAGAAGCTCACTTAACCTCTTGAGGCTTCAGATTTCCCAAATATGAGTAAAATGAAAGCTACTCTCTAATACTATAAGTATTGAGCATGGCTCCCCACACTAAAATGTTGACCCCATAGTATTCTTGAGATGGAACAGTATTGGACCCCATTTATTTCCTCTCCCTGACTGGCTAGAAGGGACAAAATGACTCATTGTGAGATTAACAGTCATTCAGAGGTACTCTGTCTCCACTTCTCAGCTGAGAATTCTGTGAAATGTGCAACTGCCGTAAAGAAATCAAGTTTTGGGGCGCCTGGGTGGCTCAGTCATTAACCGTCTGCCTTCGGCTCAGGTCATGATCCCACGGTGCTGGGATCGAGCCCCACATTGGGTTTCCTGCTCTGCTGGAGGCCTGCTTCTCCCTCTTTCACTCCCCCTGCTTGTGTGTCCCTCTCTCGCTGCGTTTCTCTCTGTCAAATAAATAAATAAAATCTTAAAAAAAAAAAAATCAAGTTTCTTGGGCTAACATGGCAGATGCAATATTTGTACCTAGTTTCTTTCCCTCCAGCAACCCCACTGAAACAGTTAAGCCCACAAAGACCAGGAGACTAGGAAAGGAGATAAAAGCAACATTTTACCACTGAAGAGCAGATAAATAAGTAATGGCTTAGTAGTCTTGAGAAAGCTAAAATTCCAAAATGAAAACCGATATAGTTTATAGGAGACCCAGAGACTGTCAGCACTAGGTACTCTGATCCTGGAGGAGGATGGGCTATTTAAGAAGTATTAGATCTCCAGATGCTTGTCTCCACTCCATGTTTCGGAACAACCTCTTCCCCAGCAGGCTGGGGATTTCTTCTCTGGGCAGTGTAAAAGACAGAGCCTCTGGTTGGGCAATATCAAGCACACACAAGCTCTGGTGGGCAACTATCTAAAAAGAGGGATTTAGTGACTGTCTGCCTGCGGCAGCAGAGATTCTGGAGCCTTCTTACCCAATGTGGCTCACAGAGTTCTGGTACCACACCCACAGGCAGGGGAAGACCCTTCTCTGGGGTACCAGCCAAGCCTAAGAGCAAAGACCTAGAGATACAGACAACAGGTGTTTCCCAAATAGCCCTCCTTGATCACACTAAAGCTCAAAATCTTTAAAGCCTGTATGGATTCAAAAGCTTCCGAGGAGACTTCAATTCCTAATTCTTTCACTTTAAGCAGATAATCATGAAAGACTGAAATCAAAATAAGCAGAAATAAAACCAACTAGAGATCTAGAACTGTGTTGGCAATATGACAGTCACTAGCCACATATGGCTACTGAGCCCTGGAAATCTGGCTATTCCAAATTGACACACGCTCTGAATGAAAAATACAACCCCAGATTTCAAAGACTCAGTAACCCTTCCTTTCAAACAAAAACAAAAAATGAAAATATTTCACTAAAAATTAAAAAATTTGATCAGATGTTCAGATGATATTTCAGTATGTTAAATATTAAAATTAAACTTTACCTGTTTCTTTTTATGTGGTTCCTAGAAAATTTATTATATATAAGGCTCACATTATATTCCTACTGAAAAGCACTAGAGGGTAAGCAAAGAATCCTTTTTAGAAAAAAAGCTATGAATATCTCAGATAGGAAAGATACTACATTCATTGAAAAGGATGCTGTAAAAGGAACAGAGAACCAAGTTCTTAGAAATTAAAATAAGATCTCAGAAATGAAATAGATTACTGTAGGTGTGGAAGATAAAACTGAGGAAATCTCGGGGCACCTGGGTGGCTCAGTTGGTTAAGCATCGGACTATTGGTTTTGGCTCAGGTCTTGATCTGGGGGTTGTGGGTTTAAGCCCCAGGTTGGGTCCCATGCTGGGTCCCATGCTGGGCAGGAACTTACTTAAAAAAAAAAACAAAACCGAACAAACAAGACCAACTGAGGAAATCTCTTAAAAAGTGTTAAAAGAAAACAAAAACAAAACCCAGAAATAATAGGGAAAAGATGAAGGAACTAGAGAACCAGTATAAGCTGTCCAATATGCACATTTCCAGAAAGAAAAAACAGAGAAAATAGTAGGAAATAAGCAACAAAATAAAAGCCCTAGGAACAAAATGCCAAGGAGAACGGAGCTTTGGAGTACCTCAAGTGACAGGTGAGAATACATCCACATCAAGGCATACACTGTGAAATTTAAAACAATGGGGGGATAAAGAAAATTCTACAAGCTTTCAGAGAGCAAACAACAGGCCTCATGCAAAGAATCAGAAATGAGAAAAATTTCACACTTCAAAGAAAAGAATAAAAAATGCCTTCAAAATTCTGAAGAAAAAATAATTTCCGGTCTAGAATACAATAACCTACCACACTATCTACTCTTCCATCTCATTCAAGAGACAGAATAAAGACATTTTCAAATAAATAAATTTACTTTTATTCCACCTTGCTCAATCAAGGATGGCATGACTAAAACAGGAGCATAAACCACAAACAGGAAGACATGACAGAGAAGACAGGTGTTCCCTCAGAAGAGAGAAGAGGGCAGAGAAGGGAGATCCCAGGATGACAGCTATTCACAATATTAAAAAGGATCCAGATGCAGAACAGAATTCCAGAGATGGACACGCTGAGAACCATCACTGCTCTGCTCTCTGTGACTGTCTGCATTTTTACCCAAGGGACTTGACCCCAGCTCTTTTCCGTACTTAGCTCATCATGGCAATGCACTGATTACTCCTGCGACCTCTCAGGCAGCAGAGGAGCTGCTGCCTGAAGCTACCAAGGCCAATTACTGCTTCACCCCACAAAAGTGTGTGTGTGTGTGTGTGTGTGTGTGTGTGTGTGTGTGTGTTTTCTTTTGGATCTACTCCTGTAAGTCCCAGATACAATAGTGAGCACAGAAAGAGAAAATACAGAGCAGTCTACCCCCGATCATATTCTGGCTGAATCTCTAGGACCCAGCTTATACAAAAGCTCTGCCTGATGCCCCCAGTCTGTTGAACTGCATGTTCGCAGGATGTCTTCATGATCTTGCCCACTGACCTCCCACAATGGTTATTTGAGGATCTCAATGAAGGTAAAGCTGGACCATGACTCAGACACTGTGGAACTTACTGAATCCTTCATTAACAGTGTGAATAATACACAGCTAGATTTATGCTTTCCTCTTAGTTACCTAAAAATTCATGATACATTGTTTAGGAACATACAACAGGTATTAAAAGTGTTAAGAAAAGAAAAGGAGGTATTAACATGGTTAGAAAAGACCACTGGGGTGGTGTTGAGGGCTACTACTGGAGAAGGGCACACAGGAGCCTTCAGTAAGGTAATGTTCTACTTCCTAAAGCTATGTGATGGGAAATGAGTGTTTTTACTATTAACGGTCTTTAAACTGTACATGTATTTTATATACTCTTTGATCTGTAACAGTAAGTAGAGACACATGGATATGGTCTATGTCAATGAAAATAACTGTGTAGCAAATGTTATCAGCAAAATACGAATCATACTTTTGTTCTTTTCTATTTAATGGTATGTTCCAAGGCTAAAAACTTTACCTGTCGAAGGTATAATTTCAAGACGTCACAGATGTCATGTGAACTAAATTCTGAAATATCTACCAAGTGCATTCCGTTTTCCAAGGCTTGACACAGTTTTTCAGTTTTTATTTTGTTTCCACATACACGATAAATTCCCTTGAGAAGAAAATGGAAAAATTTGGCAAAATTCTCCTTAGAACAAACGGCTAAATGCAGACATCTATATACATCTGATGTGTCTACATCAATTTTTATTAATAATTTAGGAAAAAACTAGGGCCAAATGAGGTAACATTTTCTAAATAAATCTGCATAAATTCAGTTTACTTATTAAAAATTGAAAGCACTGTTTTCCTTTAAAGTCTCATCATTAGAACAAATCACACAGGCTTTTATATTTTTAAACTTAATTTTAAGAGTTACAACGTACCTGTAGACACAAGGCCCTATTTTCAATCTCTGACGCACATATTTTGAGTACAAAAGGGATGCCATCTGGTTCCTTTTTTGCAGCTTGTGTGAATTCTGCTCCAAATAAGTGTATTTTCCCTGGAAGTTTCTGATGACCACAAATGATGACTAAGTTTTCCAAACACTTACGGTGACAAACAAGGAGACACTACAAGAAAATGATAGTTAAAAAATGGTTCACTTACCTTAAAACTATGAACAACTGAGCAAACTACAGGTAGAGTGGTAACTCAACAAAAATGATTTTAAAAGGTATTACTTGTGGGCGCCTGGGTGGCTCAGTGGGTTAAAGCCTCTGCCTTCGGCTCAGGTCATGATCTCAGGGTCCTGGGATCGAGGCCCACATCCGGCTCTCTGCTCGGCAGGGAGCCTGCTTCCTCCCCTCTCTCTCTGCCTGCCTCTCTGCCTACTTGTAATCTCTCTCTCTCTCTGTCATATAAATAAATAAAATCTTTAAAAAAAAAAGGTATTACTTGTGGTGTCTGAACTACACTTATTAGTTACATGTATTACAAAATTACACTGTGGTACAACTTATTAAAAATGTATTTGCAAGAGAGCCTAATCAACAAAATAAGTAATAGAAGAGTATAAAGCAAAAAGCATGAAGGAGCTAATGGAATTCAAGAAAGAACTTACCTCTTCACATTCGACACCCTGGAATACTACAATGCCTTCGCAATCCCTACATTTTGTGGGAGACCTCAATTTTCGAAACTTGTGAGTGAGAGCTGCCTTTGACATCAATGTTTTCTTAAATGTTCCAAGGGAATTGGGTCCTTGCAACAGAAATAAATTAGTGTAAGAATTGTAAGATGACATAACAATTATAACATATGATGCTAAATTTTGAAAAATCTTTAGACTTTGTAACATTTGTAGGTTACAGGAAGCTATTATTTAAAGTCTGTAACATCAAAATAAGCATCCAATTTATAGATCTCTTACAAAGTACACATTTATTGAACATTTGAGCTATAAGGAAAAATCACCAAAAAAACCACTAAGATACTTCTAAAATAGCATGGCATAATGTTTTCAACATCAGCAAAACTACACTGTTATTAATATACCCTTTACAGCGCCTGGAAGGCTGTTACAGAGGTGGCACTACATTCTTAGAAAATGTCCCTACAAAAGCTTCGAAGAAAACTAGCTGTATGAGACCAGTAGTGTCATTGTTATTTGCATTAAAGACAAAGCTACTCTTATTCTGAATTCATTATAAAATTAAAGATAACACCAGCTAGTTCTACATCAATATCCTACCAGGGGTGAGATGTTCCACATTATTCTAGTTAATGACGCCCAAACAGGTATAAGGAGTTCTCAAATCTACAAAACTAATTTATATGAGTCTAATTCAAGCCATTAAGGTAACTGATTTCTCTTTTATATCTGACAACATCCATAACTTTCCTTGTCCTAAAGAACATATTTACTTTCCCTGCCTAACTTCTTATACTATTTCTTTAAAAGAGACTTTTTCAGAGTTTCTCACTCATTGCAATACTTTTAACAGTTAAGTCACTGTATCAGGTTTATAAAAGAACAAAATAACCAGTCTATTTTTGTACCATGCTAATACATTTTAGAGCTAGTAGTTCTACTTATTCTTTTATTCTTATTTGTAACATTTCACTAGTGCATTATCAACCCATACTTGTACATAATTCTTGGGATATACTTAAGTCTGTATAATGTCTTTTGTTTAATACACAGCAAATAATTCTTTAAATTATACTATTTTCCTAATATCATGCAGTGTTGCTGACTCAAAGGGTTTAGTGGGAACTTGATTCAGGTGAGAGCAATACCAGCTTCTGAAGGGGAAGGTGGTTCTCTTTCATCTAGATCATCTGCAGAAGACATGGTTCCACTGGATGGAGTTCGTGGAAGTTTTCGATGAAAGTCCCCTAAAAGAAAATTGTGAATACAATCACCTGACCATTCACTGTAGAATTTAAGAAATGGTCAATGACAATATTTTTTGAATAAAACAAGTCATACTATATTGTGCATTGTGGGCTGCAATATAAAAAGTTGCTCCCACTCTCAGATTTTAGATATAAGGAATTCTGATATTTATTACTAGGAATAAGAGAGAATTCAACCAAACCTGACTTTTGAGGAATGATACATTCCAATGAGACCTTACTGCCAACTTCTGATAGTTAGAGATTATATGCTCTACAAGGACAGGGAGTATTTTCTATTCATGTCTTACATCTACTGTCTAACAAAGCGACTAGCAGAATGGTAAATTGTCATTAAATGCTTGTTGAATTGAATTGCAAAGATATGTATAGAAAAATAATATACAAAAATCTAATGAATACAGCAACACAACAGTGACATCACTTTCAGGTTGCAAGGAGGATGGGAGAGCAGGAAGCAGGAATAAAGACCCCACAGGACACAAGCTGTGTCAGCAAAGGACGCTGCGAGGATCTCAGAGCAGCTGGACTCGGGCCTGTGCTTCCTTTGCTCCCTGCAGAGCCTACAGCCAGGGCTCTAACCAAGGGGAAGATCTCACTTACCTCAAGACCTTCATGAGCTTAGAGCTGGGAGTTAGAAAAGGTTTTACAGATGATTTCAACCAACATCTTTCCCCCAAAGAGATTCCTCTTCCAAATATGCTTAAGAGGCTGGCGGTCATCTAGTTTTTGCTTTGAGTGTGCTCTCAGTGACTGAGAAATCATAGGGTCCCACGTTCCACTTAGAACTGTTCTAACTGTAAGATGGCCTCCTTATATTTTTGAGCAGCAACCTGCCTGCCTATGAATCCCAGCCTTTGGTCCCCGTTCTCCCTGAAGGAGTAGATGAGCACTGTCACTTGAATCCCTTCCCATTCCAGGATGTGAGGAGGGCTGCCATGTCCCCCAGTTCCCTTGTTCTCAGGTCAGGCCTCCCCAGGTCTTCACCATTTATCATGTAACTAGTTTTCAAATTTTTGTCTTTATCACATGAAGACTTATGGGATTCCAAATAATTTAGGGCTTTGCTCTAGAATGGGTCTTAATATCTGGGATAGCTACAACCATCTTGTTTTTACAAAGTTAATTACAAATAGTCAGTTAAGTATTATTTAGGCTCACATCTTCAGGGTGTCGCTTACACAGAACTAGTTTTAAAGGAAGACGCAAAGTAAACTTATAAACCCCAATGCTGCATGGAAGTTATTTCTCACTTTAAATTTCAAGAGGCTGATTTACATGAATAAAATTTCTATAATAATAGAACACTATTAAAAAATGCTTTGGATTCTTGAGGCAGGGTTAAATCTTATAACATATATCCCACAGTGCCAAGGATCCTAGGAGAAGGGCCTGGAAGAATAGGATTGGAGCAGTCTTTGGTAGAAGAGTGGAGGAGAAAGAATGTCTAAGTAAGAGTCTCATGGGTTCAAATGCTACCTTCTTTTCCTGCTAGCTGTATTACCTATGGCAAGTTATCTTCTTTGAAGCCGCTAAGGGAGAATTCAACACATCCATCCTGCCTCTCTAAGGGGCGTGGGACTCTCTTTGTCAAAGTACCTTTTAAAGTACATTAAAAAAACTGAATAATCACAGGCACAAAATTGGTGTTAACTGTATTATTCATCGCAGCAGTTAACTACAAAACAATCTAAAAGGTATAGTTACATTCACAGAATGGAATACTATATAGAATATAAGTATAAAATAGACATAAAAAGACAGCTATTCACATCAATATGGATCTAAAAAAAAAGATGAAAGAAGTCACACAAAAAATGGTATAATTCCATCTGTATAACATTCTAAAGAAGGCAAAGCTCAAGTAGATACAGGTAGTAAAACATTTAAAATAGCTAGAGAATGACTGAAAAAATCCAGGATGATGGTCTGTTCTGGTGGACGTGGGGCAAGGTTTTCAAGGAGGTGTCCACAGGGCCCTTCTAATGTGCTGATAATGTCTTATTTCTTATAGCCTGGGTGGTGAATATCTCAGGGTTTGTCTTATTATTTTTCTTTAAACTGCACATGTATATGTACGTACTCCTCTCTAGGAGACAGTTCATTTAAAAAATCAGATAGTTAAAATATATCCCCCAAAAGGAATATTTCATTGAGTTTTCTCTGCTAGACTTAAATGCTTATGTACCTGGACTTATAGATTCAGAATCCAGAGATCTAGATTCACTGCTTCCTCCAGTGCTCTCAGAGTCACTAAACATCCCAAATGTCCATGACCTTATAAAAGAAGGACCTTTAAGAAAAGAATATTTAAAGTCAAACTTGGCTACAGACAGATTTCATGAGGCGAAATACTGACATTACATAAAATGAAGCAAGTCAAATTTCTTTAACAGTGATCAACAGTCAACTTTAAGATAGGCACAGTGCTTACAACTGTGAATAAGGCCTCACGAAATTTTAATTCAAGGCCTGATTTTTAAATTCCAGAGTTGCAACTCATTTAATAATCACATTTAAAACAACTTGATCTTTCATAAACCAGTGCTCTCTTGAATGTGAAAGTCTACCTGTTACATCAGCACTATTGGAGCATCTGTCCTCTTCAATCTTACTAGAACTGTCAGGAAGGCGCACTACGTCCTCTAACGAGTCGGTAGGTCTGTATCCAGAAGGGTGGGGACTATTTGTTAATGGTTTATTTACATTCCTAAGAAAAACCCAAATAAAACTCATCATTTAGAAGAATGACTAATACCCATCCTATTTTATTCTATTTTCAGAAAAATCTCTTATTTTAATGAACAGAGTAATTAAATATTAAAAATAAACCTTATTATACGGTTCAACTTCTTAGAGGAGATGTGAACAAAATTTATTAATCATTTGAACTTATTACAGTTGAAACATGGAAAAAAGTACCAAAAGTATGATCAATAATTCATGTCATGGTTAAACTTTTCTAGTATAACTTCTATGAAAAATGTAGGTTGTTCAATCTGTGGACATTCAAAATAGATATGACCATGAGTTGCCATTCTCAAAGGATTTCTAAATCTCAAAGAACTGAGACCTGTGTCAAAACAAAAAGCTTGACTCTTAAGTGAGTTACGGCTGAATATACAAAGAATTCAGAAAGTTTTAAAGTCAATTCTGCCAATGTTAGAAAAGACACCACCTACTACCAGATAGGAACTTAGCAATAAAGGTTTTATCTTTTGAGGTAATTTCACCTACACATTAATGCTTACCCATCAACTTTTTCTTCTTCGGTTGAATTTGTGGCCTTGACAAACTCACTGTACTCCTGGCCTGGGTCATAGAGTTTGGCACTATCACAGAGAGACTGTAAATTGTTTGCAAGGGAGGCTGCCTGAAGGTGCTGCATCTGGAAGAGGTTAACTGTCACCTGTGGTCACAGAGAGGGACAAAAGGCAAAATAACTTTGCTATACAGAATGCTATATAAATATACACTGATTTCAAAAGAAAAAAAGGCCAAACAATGAAGCACTGAACACTGAATATCACTGCGAGCATACCAGGTTGCCTGACTTTGTGCAAGGTATAGATCAGGAAGGAGAAAAAAAACCCAAACAGTTGTAATCCAATATCTATCGTTGCCAACAAAACTGACTTTAAACTGAAAAGTTCAAAAATACATCCCCCTGTCCCTCCGGTTCATAATTTTAGGAGACAGATGTGTTTCTGAGGGTCCCCAGCTCTGTACTCTGATGGTCTGACCACAATGGTCTAAACTCTTAAGTGAAAAACATATGGGAAAAAGTTTCAATTAGAGCACAGTTATTTTGACTTTTGATTTTTTCAATCCTATAAAAAAATGCAAAAATGCTTCATAATTATAATGTATCCTATAGTACTCAGCTTTAACAATTAGGTATTATCTTGAATCTATCTGAAATATATTATCCCACGGAGTTTCTACACATGCCTACATATACTATTACTCCTACTACTTGTAGTAACAGTAGCAATGGCAGCTAACAAGTGCCTGCAAACATGCCAAAATCATTCTGAGAGTTGCATATGAATGAACTAACTCAGTGTTCCCAAAAACCTAGGCTTTGAGTATAATATGGCAAATAAACAGACGAGATCCCAGTCCTCACAGAAGTTATGTTCTCCTGAAGGTGGTTAAAAGAGAGGATGAATAAATTTTGCAGATAAGACAATTTCTGGTATTGAAAAGTTCTATAGATACTAAGACTGTCAAGTTATGGAATATGACCCAGTATGCATTTGCAGAGGGGCACTTCTGATACGGTAGGTTAGCCAAGCCTCTCGGAGGAGGTCACATCTGAACTGAGACCTGATGTAAGAAAGAGCCAACGCAAAGTTTCAGGGAGAAGTTCAATCCATAAAAAAGGGAGAAGTAGCGTAGAGACTCTAGAGCAAAAGCGGGTGAAAAAGAGCTTGCCATCTTCAAGAAACACTTGAAAGGTCACTATGGCTGAAGCCCATCCAAAGAGGTGAAGCTTTGGTTTGAGATGATGCCAGAAAGAGAACAGTCATTTAAACCACAGTAAGGAGTCTGAATTTAAGGACAATGGGAAGCCAGTGGAGGGTTTTAAAGGGTGTTAAAAGCTATCACAGAATTTATGTTATAAAATGCCACTCTGGCTTCTAGGTGAGCAATGTGAATAAATGCCAAATTTCGATTGGCTTAATATTGTTTCAAAGACTGCCATGTTTCGTCTTCATCTCTCTTGATACACCAGATGACCTGCTGAGCTTCTGATTAGCCTCTGCGTCCTTTCCAAGGTAGACAGGCATTCCCGAAGGATAAGTAAGACTCAGCATAAATAGTATTTGAAAAGTGCACATGAAAGAATAGCTTATTTGTGTTCTCTCTCAAGGAACAAAGGAAATTCAAACTGCAGATGGTAAAGTTTACGTCCTGCAAATGGCTATGATGAGAAAACTCCCCAGTTACTGGGAAACTGAATTTACTCTCTTGACCTAAAGGTAACTGTACATTTTTTGTACTTTTTAATAAGCTTTATGAATCTAGTTAAAAACACCAATAATTTAAAAAGCCAAATGAAAATACTGGCATAATCAATTCACCTGCTGAATGTTTGTTTCTGGGTATTTATTAATAAAAAGACTTAACCAGTAATAAATACAGGTAGCCCAATCTTAAAATCTGTTTTCCCTAAATTATTCAGCCTTCTCACTTACCTAACAAACAGTAAAGCGTGAACCCCCATGGGGGAGATCCTGCAGGACTTGCTGGGGATCTTATCTGGGGTGGCTCACAGGTACCTCAAAAATCATCCTGTCTCTAGATTTTTTTGTGCCCCAATATGCTCCCTGAGTCAGGAACTTAGACTTTTCTTCTAGGTCCTCTATTTAGCACAGTGACCTAAGTGCCTCCTAAAGGGGAAATGACCAAATGTATAGTAGGAGAAAGTGTTATTAGCCAAGGTCATACTGTAATTCTGTTCATTTTCTGGAACCTGCTCCCTCGAGCACACAGGACTTCGAACTCCAAGCCCAGCTTTCATCATCTACAGCAAATTTTTAGTTCTTCCACCGGCACTTGGATTAGCGCAAATATTTTTGATAGCTGTTCAAAGAAAATTTTAATTTCAAATAATGGGAAAAGTTTCTTTCATATAAATTAGCAATAATCTAAAATAAATTTGGTTCAGTATAATTCTCTATCCTATATTATTTTAAAGATAAATTTTTCTTGAATGTACTTTAAAACAAAACTCTTGCTCTAATCCTTCCCATTCTTCAAAGCCCATTGATTTGGTTAGGTCTTTAGTGACTGGCCTGGTCATTTCTTCTTCCTCTCAGTAATATAATTACGATCTTTAACCCTTACCCTTCAAAACTTCATAATTCAAGACAATTTTAGATATTCAGAAGTAATCCTTGATGTCCATGATATAACTTACAATTTTCCTGAGACGTAAATGTGATTTGTGTATCTTCCCTGAGATAGTGAGAGAACCTGAGTGTCTAGAATCTTTGTATCTCAAATAATTTTGTTTTCTCTGCAATCACATAAGTGATATGTCCTAGAGTGAAAATAAAAAAATTTTTAAAACAGTTTGAGATGATGTTGAAAAATAAGTCACCAAAACCCCCAAGTTCTGCTTTTGATGGAGAAGAAAACATAAAGAAGGGCGCCTGGGTGGCTCAGTCAGTTAAAATTCTGCCTTCAGTTCAGGTTATGACCTTAGAGTCCTGGGATTGAGTCCCACATGGGGTTCCCTGCTCAGTGGGGAGACTGCTTCTCCCTCTCCTCTGCCTGCCGCTCCCCCTGCTTCTGCTCTCTCTCAAATAAATAAATGAAATCTTACTTAAAAAGAAAGAAAACATAAAGAAATCTGAGAAAGTCATTGTTCTTACCTAGAAAATAGTATCTATATTCAAGAAATAAATGTTGGATTTGGTATCTGCTTGGATCTTCATGTGAATAAATGCTAGACAGAACAACCTAATTAAATTGGTTCAAAAAAACTCAGCTAATATGAAATTTTATTCACAAATATAGACACAGGGCACCTCTATTAGCTGTCTCTATACATTATATGCTGTAGAGATTTTCACAAATTTGGGGATTTGTTCAAGTTTGAGCGACTTTAACTTCAAAGTCTATTTCACACACTGATAGGTATTGCTCTTCAATTTTTCAGATGTGTTCATTCTCTCTTCCTAAATATATGCTAAACTCCTTGAGATCAGGTATATGTCTTTATATTTCTTTTATCTACATAATGAGCATTCATATATATATGTATATATATGTTATATACAAAATTAAGTAACCTCTTATTTATATCAAATCAAAAGAAATCGTAATTGCTGGATCATCACCAAACAGCATCATTTTTTAAGAGGTATGTAGACAAGATTACACCGTGTAAGAGAGCTTAAAACCATGTAATATGAAAAATAAATTAGATTTGGGGGTGTGTAGTCTGGAAAAAACATTCAGGAAAGGAAGATAACAATTATCTTTAAACATTTAAAGTGTTATTTTGAGAAGAGGGATTATAGCAATATGGTATAACTTGAAAGGTCCACAAAAAAGCAGATTTTCGGGCGCCTGGGTGGCTCAGTGGGTTAAAGCCGCTGCCTTCGGCTCAGGTCATGATCTCAAGGTCCTGGGATCGAGGCCCGCATCGGGCTCTCTGCTCAGCAGGGAGCCTGCTTCCTCCTCTCTCTCTGCCTGCCTCTCTGCCTACTTGTAATCTCTCTCTCTGTGTCAAATAAATAAATAAAATCTTAAAAAAAAAAAGCAGATTTTCTTTTAGACCAATATAAAAATTATATTAATTTTGGAGTTGTCACACCCAGGCTAAACAATCATTCAGCAAGACAGCACAGTATTTAAGAGCTCAGGTTCTGAAGTCATGCAACCAAGTTCTATCTTAGCTTTACAATTTACATGCTGGATGAGCTTGATCAAGTTATTTGTAACTTCTTTAGGCAAATGCTTCGTAAAAACTTAATGTGCAAATGAATCGTGTGGGAGATTCTTGTTCAAAATGCGGATTCTGATTCCAAAAGTCTGAGTTGAAACCCAAGAGTCTGCATTCCTCATAGGCTCCCACTGTAATAAGGAGGATGTGACGGGCCCAAGGACCACATTTTGAGAAGAAAGGTTTTCTAAACTTTAGTTTCTTTACCAATAAGATGGAGCTAAAAACAGTTGTATTTACCTAATGGGATTATGTGAGAATTAAAAGGGTTAATGTAGGCAAAGAACTTAATACACCACCAGGTACATATCAACCTTAGCTCTCATGAGCTATTGTCTGAGGTGAAAAGGACTTGTCAAGTATAAAGGGTGGCTTTCATAATGTAATTTCGAATCCTGGGATTTTTATACTTCTTTGATGTCATTTTGCTAAAAGTGGCTCTCTAATCACACATTATTCAGAATTTGGTAAACAAATGAGATATAATTTTAAATACTCAGGAACATTTTATGGAGAGTTTCTGATTCAAATAGAATAGGCTCACTCCTACCTCCCCACCCCCCCACCCCCAAGTTTCCCACTGAATTCTCAACTTTCTGAGAACTCAGAAAAGTAAATGGTAGCAGGCGGATTGTGGAAAGAAACAACAAATCAAGGTATGAGTAATCCAGGGGTATGCTTCTTGTTACTTCTTTTGCTACTGTTTCCCAGCCAATACTGAACTCCTATTCAAAGACATGTGACTGAAAGAGGGGGTGGGGGGGTGGAGACGACCCTCTGGTTTCTTTTGTCTGTTTGTTTTCTCTTGTCCCCCAGCCCCAAAGCAAGTCCCAAGCATTAAACTGTGGTGCTGTGGCACTGACGACAGTAGCAGCTGAACAGACATCTACAACTTTGAGGGGAATTCTTCTCTAGTACCAGATAAGCTGGATCTGAAGAGTGAGGGGTCTGAAATCCCTATTGTTTCATGTCTTTATCTTTTCTCTACTTGGACCTCAATAGCAGCAGAGTAGGTTGGCTAAGTTTCACAGCTAGAAGACTTGGAAGGGTTTTCTTAGGAGCTGTAGAGTAAATATAACTAGATCAAATGCCTGTTAAAATTTTTAAAAATCAACATTCAATATAGGTTAAAAGACGACCCTGAGTCACATAAGGTAATACCGAAAGCCCAGAATATCATCCAAAATTACTTATTACATGAAGGATCAGGAAATCTCATCTGCACGCAAGAGAAAAGACAATAAACAGACACTAACCCTGAGATGACTCACCTATTTGGATTATCAGATAAAGACTTTAAAGAAGCTATTATGACGGTTTAAATACGTAAGGGCAAATAATCTTAAAACATGGGAAGACCAAAGTTGCAGCACAAAAATGGAAGATACAAAAAAGAAACAGGTAAATAAAATATCCCAAACAAAAAAATTTATTGTATAGGAAAAGAGATAACAAAGGAAAGACAGTGAACTTGAAGATAGATCAACAGAACAATAACCAAGAGAAAAGATTGGGGGGGAGACACCCTCCTCCCCAACCTGCAGGATAAAAACAAAGGTCTAAAATTTGAGTCACTGAAGTCTTAAAGGAAGAGGACAGAGTGCTACAAAAAAATACTGAAGAAACAATAGCTGAAAACTCCCCAAGTATTACAAGAGTCAAACCTGCAGATTTAAGAAGCTCAGGGAACCCAAAACAATAAATTCAACAAAATTCACACCCAAATAACTGTAATCAAAATGTTGAAAATCAAAGACAAAGAAAAATAATCTTGCAAGCAAAAAACAAAACAAAAAAAACCCCAACACATTCCACACTGAGGAAGCAATAATTCAAATGACTATGGATTTCTCATTGGAAACACAGAGACCAGAAGGCAGTAGAAGGACATTTTTAAAGTGTTGAAAGAAAAGAATGAAATTCTTCATCAAATGAAAATGTCCTTCAAGAATAAAGATGAAAGAAAGACATTCTCAGATGAAATACAGAATTCACCACCAGAAGACCTGCTATAACAGAAATGCTAAAGGAAGTTCTATAGAAAAGAGAGAAATGATATCAAAGGGAAAGAACCTTAGAAATGGGAGAGTAGAAACAGAAATGGTAAATATCTGGGTAATTAAAAAAATGACTTCTTTAAAACATGTGACTTTTGAAAGCAAAAATTGTTTAAGTTTGTCTGGAGAGGTTTTCAAAGTATATAGACATAACAAACACATATCAACTACAATCCAAAACAAGTAAAAGGGACTTACACGGTGAGACTATGTGGTCTCTACGTTCTACCTGAAGGGGTAAAATGTTAGTTCTAAACAGGCCAGTGAAAAATTTTTATAAATATAGCCCTAGTGCAACCATTAAAAAACAAACAAAAAACAAAAAACAAAAAAAACCCCACAACCTGTAAAAAGAGACATAGTCAAAATCCCAGTAAATTAAAATGTAGAAATAAGAAAATGCAAATAAGCACTTTAGGTAAATTAAAATGTAACTCTAATACATAAATAAAAATAGATTAAATTAAATCTGTAATATATGTAATTCTAAAAAATCAATTTATCCAATATAAGGCAACAAAAGGGAAACAAATGAAGGAAAACATAAGGTTTTCCAAACAGAAAAAGAGAAAAGTAGGCCTAATTCTGAACATACATTTGCATTAAATAGAAACTGTCTAAATATTTCACTTAAAAGATAGAGATTATCAAAACAGATTTTAAAAAAAAATCAACTGAACTATATGCTATATAAGAAATTCACTTTAAATATAATGATAAAACTCAAAGTAGGATGGAAAAAGATATACCATGATAAAAATAATTGAAAGAAAACTGAAATAGCTACATCAGTATTACATAAAGACTAAAAAGCAATAATTACCAGGATAAAAAAAAGACATTTCATAAGGATAAAAGGATTAATTCACCAAGAATATGTAACAATTATTAATGCACGAGCAAATGAATTTCAAAATTCATAAAGCAAAAACTGATAGAACTAAAAATATACAACATGTTGAAGACTTCAGAACTCCTTTCTCTAAATAAACTGATAACCAGAGGGGAAATGGATAGGGGGTGGGTTAAATAGGTGAATGGGATTAAGGAGTGCACTTGTGATAAGCACTGGGTGTTGTATGGAAGTGCTGAATCACTATACTGAATCATTACACCTGAAACTGATAGTACACTATGTTAATTAACTGGAATTTAAATAAAAACTTAAAAAAACTCCTCATTTCTCTGTAGTTAATAGAAGAAAAAAGTAAATCAAGGATATAGAAGAAATAAATAGCACCATAAACCAACAATAACCAATTGACATTTACAAAATACCCCAGCCAAGAAGAGCAGAACACACATTTTAAAAGTATATGCATGGAACATTCACCATGGTAGACCATATGCTGAATCATAAACCATAACAAATCTAAGAAAATTGAAATTATACAAAGTATTTCTCTCATCATAATAGAATTAAACTAGAAATCAGTATCAGGAATTTATCCAGAAAACTCTCAAATACTTGGAAATTGAACAATCAGTTTCTATACTATCTATATGTCAAAGATGAAGTCTCAAGGGAAATTAGGAAATATTTTATATTGTACAGAAACAGAAATACAAAATTCAAAATTTGTGGGATATAGATAAGCAGTGCTTAGAAAGAAATTTAAATGATTAAATATTTCTATTAAAAAAGCAGGGAGATCTTGGGGTGCCTGGATGGCTCAGTCAGTTAAGCTTCTGCCTTTGGCTGAGGTTATGATCCCTGAGTCCTGGGATCAGACCCCACATCAGGCTCCCTGCTCAGCAGGGGAATCTGCTTCTCCTTCTCCCCCTGTCCCTGCTCATGTTCTCTCTCTTTCTCTTGCTCACTCTCTCAAATAAATAAATAAAATCTTAAAAAAAAAAAAGGCAGGGACAATGAACAATCTAAGCTTCCACCATCAAGAACCTAAAAGGAAAAGCAAAATAAACCCAAAGCAAGCACAAATAAATAAAAATTTAAAAGTAAGAACAGAGAAACCAATGAAATTAAAAGCTAGTTCTTTGAAAAGGTCAGTAAAATTGATAAATCTCTTATCTAGCCAGACTAACCAGAGAGAGAAAGAGAGAAGGTACAAATGACCGATATCAGAAATCAGACAGAGGATATCATTACAGCCTACTGAGTCACTGAGAGGATAAAGAAAAATTATAAACAACTCTGTGCACATAAATTAGACAACTGGGATGAAAGGGACTGATTCCATAAAAGCCACGAACTACAAAATTCACCTAAAAAGAAATAATTAACTCGAATAGGTTTATTCTCAAAAGAAATTGATTACATAGTGAAAAATCTTCCAAAAATGAAAACCCCAAGCCCAGATACTTTCACCAGGGAATGTCATCAAACAACTTAAGAAATAACACCAATTCTATACAATCTCTTCCAAAATACTGACAGGAAGGAACACCTCCCCACTCATCTCATAAGGCCAGAATTACCCTGACATTAAACTAGATAAAGACAGGATAAGAAAAAAAAAAAAAACATCCCAATGTCTTTTATTAACAGAGAAGAAAAAAAATACTCAACAAAATATTAGCAAGTTGAATCCAGCAATATATAAAAGGACCAATGCACCAAAAGCAGCTTATCCAGGAATGTAAGACTAGATCAGCACTCAAACATCAATGTAATCCATCATATTAATAGACTGCAAAAGAAAAACTGTATTACCACATCAATCGAATGATGTGGAAAAAAATCATTTGATAAAATCTAACATCTTTTTTAAAAAAGCAAAGACATATTTATAAATGTTTATAATAATTTAATTAGCAAAAATTGCATCTTAACTACCATAAATTGCACTTACATATTTTTTGTTCTAAAGATGTTCCTTTATCATATTTAGGCATACATAATGTAGTATATAGTATGTAAAGGCAGATTAAAGGAATGAAGAATATATGTACATATATATTCAATATATACTGAAGCAGATAGTTTTGCTAGTTTGTGCTGCAAAAACAAACAACCCCAAAGTTCTCAGCAATGGGGAAAAAAAATCCAACATCTTCATCATAAAACTTTCAGCAAACTAGAAAAAGGGGAAATTCCTTACCTGATAAAGGGCATCATTAAAAAACCTATAGTTATCATCATATGCAATGGTGAAGACTAAGTGCTTTGCCCTTAAAGTCCAGAATAGAACAAACATCTTTTCTCACCCAATCCTATTCAATAATGAACTGGAAGCTCTAGCCAGTGCACAAAGAAAAAGAAGTAAGAGGAATACAGATTGGAAAGGAAGAAATAAAACTATCCCTATTTGTAGATAACGTGATTTTCTATGTAGAAAACAATGATTCTACAAAAAAAAGTTCTATAACTATTTAGTTTTAGCAAGTTTTCAGGATACAAGATTAACATACAAAAATCACTTGTATTTCTAAATACTAATAATGAACAACTGAAATTTTAAATTAAAGAAATGTGTATGCACAGATACACAAAAATTATATGTGGTATGTATTTATCTATTGATCTGTTGCATTCACAATAGCCACCCAAATACATACATACATATATACATACATAGGTTTAAATCTAACAAAACATGTGAAAATTCTTACATTGAAAACTATAAAATGCTGATTAAAAAAATATCAGGTATCTAAATAAATGGAGAGACATACTATCTTCATGAATTGAACAACTCTCTATATAGTTAAGATGCTACATATGTAGTCAATTCTTCCCACCTGATCTAAGATTTAACAAAATTTCAATTAGAATGTTTGCAGGATTTGTTTGTAGATACTGTAAGCTGATTCCAATGTTTTTATGGGCAAAGGATCTTAAATACTCAAAACAATTCTGAAAAAAAATAAAATTGAAGATTCACACTATCTGATTTTAAGACTTGCTATAAAACAGTAATCGACACAGTAGCAGAGTTTGGGCCAAATGACAAGCACATATATCCATGGAATAGAATAGAAAATCTAGAAATTGACCTATAAAAATATGGTCAATTGATTTTTGACAAAGATGCAAAGACAAATCAATGGAGATGGCACAATATTTTCAACAAATGGTACTGAAACAAGCGGACACCTGTATTAATACTGTTTTTTATTTTCTGTATTTTATAATGTTTTGACATCTTAAAAAGTTTGCCAGCTGGGGAGGGTCTGTTCCTCCCAGGGCTAACCAACGCTTAACACAGGGATTGGGTAATGTCTTTCATATGCAACCCGAACAACCTCATTATCTAATTCCCACACACCAAGTTTTTATTGCCTTCTGCTCTGAATCATCCCAGTGCCAGGTACCAAGCAACGAGACCAACAAACTAGCCAATCCTATACCGCTTATCCCGTCCCACCTTGCCCTTCCCTTGGAAACCCTAATAAAGGCTCTGTACTCAGCTTTCCCCTTGCTCCTGCTGCTTCTTCACCAAACCTGGTATTTATGTGGCCCTACATGGTACAGCACATCCCCCTCTCTCAGGAAATGTAAGTAAGCAATTCATCTTTCAGTAACATTGACCTCTCCATGTCAGCATTCAGTCACCTCCATAAATTAAAATTCCACAGGCATAATTTTAACACAACATCTATATGCAAAAAATGAACTTCAACCTATACTCACACCTTATATAAAAATTACATTGAAACAGATCATATGTCAATGTCAAACTATAAAAATTTTAGGAGAAAACATAAGAAGTCTTTATGACTCTGAAACTCTCTTAAATATAATGTGAAAAGCATGATACATGAAAGAAGAAATTGATAAGTTAGATTCCATCAAAATTATAACCTTTTGTCACCTGAAACAACTGCTAAAAGAATAAAAAGAAGTTTCAGACTGGAAGACAAAATACACAAGCTCAATAATAAGAAGACTCAATTTTAAAAAGTTGACAAAATACAGACTGCAAATAAGTCTTGAAAAGATACTCAATATCATTAGTCACTCCAGAAACACAAACTAAAACAACTACCACTACACACATATTAGAACAGTTAAAATATAACAACAACTGACAAGTATTGTCAAGGATGCAGAACAATCGGAACTCTCATATATTACTGGTTAGAATGAAAATGTTACGGCCATTCTGGAAAACAATTTGGCAATTTCTTATGAAGTTAAACAGACATTTACCGTAACATCCAGTAATCTCACTCTTAGGTGCTTACCCTAGAAATATGAAAACTTATGTTCACACAAAAACCTAAAGACAAATATTCATAGCAGCTTATATTCACAATCACCCAAAATTGGAAACAACGTAAGTGTCCAACTGATGAATGGATAAATACTATGGTACATTTATATAATGGAATACTATTCAGCAATAAAAAGAAATGAACTATTGATACAGGCATAACATTGATGAATCTCAAAGATATTATGCTGAGTAAAAGAAATCATTCTCCAAGTCACATATTATTAGATTCCATTTATAGGACACTCCAGAAAAGATCAAGCAATAAAGATGGAGAACATATCAATACTGGCCAGGGGCTAGAGGTGGGGTGAGAGTTTGACTACAAAGGGGCAGCATAAGTAAAATTTTCTGGAGTGATGGAATTCTTCTGAATCCTGATTGTGATGGTGGTGGTTACACAAATTTATACATGTGTTAAAACTTGTGAAATATACATCAAAAAAAGGTATTTTATATATAAACTTTTTATACAAGTCATTTTAAAGAGGGAAATGAAAAACCTTGAGGGCAGAAAGCTTTTTTTATTTTTTCAAATAAATTCCTGGGTTCAATTTTAATATTTAGTTTACTCAAATTTTGAAGAATTGATCTCATAGTGCTGACAGAAGTTTCAACAGTCAAATCCGTTTTGTCAACCAAGCCAAGAAAGACAGTGGCTTAGAGGCAATTTCAAACTCTCAGACCTCAATTTTAATTGGACAAATCACCGATCCACCAGGTGGGAGACCAGAAAAAAAATGTAACTCAAACCATTTACCACTATTATAAAAGCTGAAAGTCAATTTTCCAAACTCCAAATGTTTCATTAACCTCAGAAATTAAATCCCTTAAGAATCATGACTCATCAAGCATCCTTCTCCCTTCTGCAGTATATTTAGACCCTTTTTTGCCCCTGGCCTTCAAAAAACAGAACAAAATACTTACAGCTTTAAGGGTAAGGTCACACTGAAAAACAAGTTTCTGGAGTTGTGTTAAAATTTCTCTTTTGGTATTTTCCAGATCATTTCGTCTCTCTTCAACATTTGTTACACAAACTTTGTAGAGTTCATTTGCTTCTTCTACCTTTAAGAATATCACAGAAAAAAAATAACCACTGATCACCAGAATTTATATTTTAAAACAAATACTTATTATAATAAAACTCAATGGAAATAACTGAAAAGACGTTTTACATAAAAATTACAAAATACTCTGTTTTAAATGGAATATTTCTAAAATAACAGACAATCTGTTCTGGTCAGTGACTCGAAGGCGCTTGACTTTAATGGATGGTCAAGTAGGATTTACAGTTAGTATACTGTCTACAAAATGAATGCCTACTTCTATTTAACAGCCTTTTCTATTTACACATATCATTTTCTATATAACCTTATAGATTTCATCAAATGATATTCCACGAGCAATATAAAGCTCCAGCCCAGCTTTGCTATCAGGTACTAGAACTAACACACATACACACCCATTTGTCTAAAAGGTGAACTTCCTGAACAATGAAGTAAAAAGTATTAAACTACTGCCTTCTCTAAGATACTTTTTCAGAAACAAAACCAAAGATTTAAAGATAAGCAAAAACCTCTTGGCATTTTGCTTCTCAAAGTGTGGATCCCCATCACCAAGAGCAGTAGCACCACTGGGGAACGGTGTTAGAAGTGCAGGTTGTTTGGGGCCAGCCCTAGAGCTACCGAATCAGACACTCTGGATGAGGGGTCCAGTACCCTGTTTTAACAAGCCTTCCAGGCAATCCCGATGCATACTAACATTTAAGAATAAAAGCCTTAGCAGATTATTGCTAATTCAACTTCCAAATAACAACAAAGATGATTACTTTTTGAAGAGCCTCCTCTTCCAACCTTCGCTTTTTTTCTAGCTGCTTGTTGAGATTTTTCACCGATCCACCACTCAAGCACAGATGCTCCTCTTCTGCACGGAACATGGAAGATTTTGCCTTTTCATACTCATCTTGACGTTGCATACATAACAATTTTGCCTTTTTAAGAGCAGTCTCTGTTTCCAGCTATATAGGGGGGAAGAAAGTATTGAATACAGAATAAGAAACAAACCTTAATGGATGTTTCATTAATATATTCAACAAGATACAGTTAAAATAGCATTTTAGAAAAACTACAGAGTAAGGTATGCATCTTCCAGGATAGATACTTACATACTACAGATGATTTCAGATGTTCAAAAGTAGGTAGGTGAAATTTCATTATAATACTCACCATTTTATTTTGTTCCTGTTTCCAAAGTTCTTTAATTTCTTTCCTTTGTTTTTCCATTTCATTTTTCCTCCCAAGTAGAGGCTATCAAGGGTATTTTAAAACAAGAAAGGAAAAAAAAAAAAAAGCTAGTTTCTAAAGGTATGCTGTTGTTAAAAAAAAAAAAAGTGTATTCTACATATAAATTTTTACCTGCACAAATTTGTTGGCTTGGAGAGCTGCGATTGTTTGTTGTAAAAGGTGACTATTCTTTATATCATTAAGAAGAGCATTGGTAAATAGAGACTGCAGTGGCATAAACTCCTAGGATTTGAAATTGAAAAGTAAATTATACAGTGGAAATAGCACTAGAGTTCTAAACCCCCCTAAATATTCTTCTTCAGAGGGAGAAATTTTAAATTTAGACATTTTTCTACAGACAGATGACTAGTCATAAAGATGACTATATGAGAAAGATAATGAAGAATATTAATTATAAAAGTAGGTAGGCAAGACTAGTGGCTAACAAAACAATCAACATTTGTATAAAATTGTGACTTTCCCAGTTTTTTGTCATAATCGGTCTCCACGTTAAGTTTAAAAGGCTTTTATTTTGCCTAGCCTTAGCATTTCACTTCTTCCCTATATTTAGTATACACGTTTCTGACTTCACAAGGCACTACCCAGAGCTCATCCAGGTAACCTCTTGGTCCAGTACCCTAGGAGATCACCGAATACTTACCTGCATTCCAATGTTACTTCTAGTTGCCTCTGCCAACTTGACAATGTTTCTAGTGGACTCCAATTCTGAAGAGGTCAAAGAAAGCATCAGAAGGTGAATTAACTTCTTTTTCTCCTCCATACTCTAAAATTATTTGTGATTCCTAAATTAAAGAGTGAGCACACATACTAGCTTGCATCACAGGATACTATGATTCTCATCCAGAGTGCTCCTCAAAACAACTAGGAAACTTTCAAAATACATTGGTCTCACTTCTCTTGGAGATGGGACCTAGGCCTGTGTATTGCCCTTTTATAAGGCTAGTCAGGTGATTCTGAAGGTCATCTCTATTTAAAGCAAATAATTTTGGTAGCAAGAACACAGGATTTGGGTAAATCCAATATTCTTCAGGTAGTGCTATATAATCCTACGCAAATCTGCTATCTGACCTTAGGCAAATCACCTGTCTTGTCTGAGTTGTAAAATGGGAATAATTCTTTTCTTGCCTTCTTTCCAGGGTTTTTGTAAGGATTACAAAAGGTACAGGATATGAAAGTATTTTGTCAACTGTAAATCACTGGGAAAATACTAGCAATTAAGATGTTTCCACGGCCAGTGCTCATACACCTATTGTTGCTTTTATTTCTTTTAACCGTATTATCTGATTGCATTTCTTTTTGCCCATTGGAGTGCGACTTCCTTAAAGGCAAAAACAGTATACTATTTGTCTTTGTGCCCCCAGATCAAGTGGCTGGCCTGCAGTAATGTTCAATAAGTACATTTATTATAAGTAGAGTTTTTCCTATTTCAAGAAGAGAAAATGGACAATGATTTTATTCACTACAATGAAGTAGCTACTAATTTGGAATCATATTAGTCATGGTCTGTAGAAAACGAATTGCAAACAATTTAGTTCTTACACTCCAAAGTTAATCAGATGCCCCAAAGGGCAACTTACCCAAGTTAAGCTTCTTTTCAACCCATGAAACTATGTTCTTGGTATATTTTGACCATGTTTTGGCATAAGACAAAGCCAATTCTACAGAATCAGTGTTCTTCAATAGCACGCTGTCTAGTTCTATAGGAGAAAAATTTCCTGAAAATAAAAATATCAAGTATATATTAAATATCAGTACATAACTCTAAACAAAGAAGCATTCAATCCCTAAGATGTTCTTCAATGAAAACTGTTTAAAAAAATACAAGTGACAAATTTAGAATTAAAGGTTACAGTTTAAACTTAAAATGGTTTCAAATATATTTTTTTATCTTAATATATATTTCTATTATTCATCAAGTTATAAACCCATATAATTCTTGATCAGTCTCTGTATTACCTATCTACTCTAGCAGGGATTTTTCTGAAGTTTTTATGCAAAATTTTACACATCATTTTGTGTTAAAAAGAACACTTCAGGTTACTGAGCAAGAAGAGATTAAGTAATCCAAAACATGTATTGAAAGTAACTCCAGGGGGTTGGGGAGTGGTTAAAAAAAAAAAAGAAGAAAGAAAGAAAGGAAGGAACTGCAAAAAAATTGACTAAGACTGTAAGTACCTCAAGCATTACCTTTTTCATTGGATGAGTCCACTGATTCCACGGAAACATTTTCAAAAGACTTACAACATGGAAGAAAACAAATTTAAGATTAGAGCAGAAGATAACAGACCTTTGCTTCAGAAATTTTTCACTCTAATTTGTTACTGTGACATAATTCCTGTTAAAGAATTTCAAGTATTTAGAACTCAAAGAGCCTAAGAAATCTGTTTAAATGCTTAGAATCTTAGAAGAATTACATACCTTTTTGCAATTGCAGTTCTCAAGATCCAAGAATAAATAATCTCATTGTTTACTAACAGCATTCGTTAACATTAATAAATCCATTCAAAACTTTAAATTCTACAGATTTCAAAAATATTAGTCAGGAAGTTATAGAAACAAACTAAATAGATTATCACTTAAACTGAAGACAAAGACCTGTTTCTTCCAGCCATCTTTTCATCTTTTACCATTTTATCGTATGATAAGCATTTCTCTGAAAGTCTAGTGGACAACTTAGTGCAGAACTTCCTATGATGATGGAAATGTTCTGTATCTGCACTGTCCAGTAAGGTAGATACTAGTTACATGTGGCTATCTGAGCATATGAAAAGTGGCTAACATAATGATAAGTATAAAATGAGGGGTGTGTGTGCGTGTGTGTGTGTGTATTCATTCATTCATTTGACAAAGAGAGACAGACAGTGAGAGAGGGAACACAAGCAGGGGGAGTGGGAGAAGCAGGCTTCCCACAGAGCAAGGAGCCCGATGTGGGCTTGATCCCAGGACCTCGGGATCATGACCTGAGTCAAAGGCAGACGCTTAACAACTGAGGCACCCAGGCACCCCAATTTTATTTATTTTAATTAATTTAAATTTAAAGGGCTACATGTGGTAAGTGGCAACCTTACTGGACAGTGCAGGAAAACATATCTTCCAAAATTGTGAGATCTTAAACAAATGTGATCTATTTGGTTGGGCAATACAGACTACACAGGGACTCAATGCAAAAGGGATCAAAGAGACCTGGGTTTGAAGTCCAGCTCTATCACTTAGTAGCTGTATGACACTGGACTATATATTTAGGCTTACTTAACTTTGGTTTGCCCTTCCATAAAATGGGGATAAGATCACTACTTTCATAAGGCTACTTTAAGGCTTAAGATGACATAGGCTTAGCCCAGTGCATGGTACATAATAAACACTATTAAATAAATGGCAATTATAATTTAAAGTATTTTTCAAAACTCTTCACACCAAAGTAGCATTATATCATCATGGACTTTTAAAGCTCAATCTCTAGGGTTAATTAAAAACTGCAAAAAGGAAAATAAGGTACAAAAGAAAAAAAGGAAAAAGTATTTTCCTATTAGGAATTAGTGTAATATGTGCACACAATAGAGCCAACAGGAACAGGAAATATGATTCACACCTAAAATTTTAGTTTTTCAGAGCCTTGTCACATAGATAACATGTTATTCTATCTTCTGAATTAGTAGTATGTTTGAAAAGAAAAAAAATTGAAGTAAAATTATAAATAACAGCAAAATATTTAAGGATCTTAAAATTCTTCATTAAGATTTATACACTATCCTTGATTCATCAATGGATAACTTCAGAAATAGTCAATTGTTTTCTCAATTTTATGGTACATATAACAAAGGCTTCAATCAGTAATTTGTATTTTGTATCATTTTAAGAAAGACCTGCAATTTTTATATTATTTTGATATAACACAAATATTTGGCATATTTTCAAATATTTGTTGAACTCCTTTTGGATTTGGAACATCCTTAAAAAGAAATTATTAACATATGTCCCTACTGCAGTTTTTAAAAATCGCTTGCGTTTAGTGAAAAATTTTTAGTCAAATAAAAATATTACTACTATAAATCTTTAAAGCAATATTCTACAAACATTCTTCATGTTCTATTATTTCAGAACAATTTTTCTTTAAATTGGGAATGGGGGGGTGCGTGGGTGGCTCAGATGGTAAAGCGTCTGTCTGCCTTTGGCTCAGGTCATGATCCCAGAGCCCCTCTTCAGGCTCCCTGCTCAGCGGGGAGTCTGCTGCTGCTTCTCCCTCTGCCCGTCCCACCTCCCCCTGGCTGGTGCTTTCTCTCTTGCTCTCATTTTCTCTCTCAAATAATTAAACAAAATCTTTAAAAAAAAAAAATTGGGAATTGGAACTGCAATCCTCTGACATACTGCTCTTAGGGAGAATTAAGACCTACAGCTCATATTAATAAGTATTTCATGGTAACAAACTATAGGATGTGTGAAAAGATTAACGCCGTCTTTACTTCTTGTGTTATTTTTCTAAGTTTCCACCAGTCTAAGAACTGTGACAATGTCAGGAGAGAAAAATGGTTAAGAATTACTTACTAAAATTTTGGAACATATGACATACAGATTCATTACATAGGATACCATAAAACTATCAGATAGATTCTTTTAAGATGATAGCTCCACTTAGAAAGTATAATTAAATTTTTGCTCCAGAAACTGAGCATAAATTATCATATTTAAAATGAACTGATCTGTTTTTCTTGCTCGACTCAAAAACTATCAAAGACTAAGGCTGAAATTAAGATCAGGAAATTATTGAAATATTAAGTTAAAAATATTAAAGTCACTGCTTTCACACAAACTTGGCCTACCTTACTTTCCCGAGAAACAGGCAGTCGCAATAATGAATCATTGCCTACATCTCCCATAAGGAAGTTTGTCAAGCTATCCGGGGAAGTTAAAAAAAAATAGAAATAGAAAGATAAGTCATTACATTGCTCTTCATATTCAGCATGTCATCCAGAATAATTTTTTTTAAGCAAGAGCCTTAGAAATAAACTCCTAGGAATCAATTCACATAAACCACATAATCACTTGCAAACGGATGTTGCTTCTGAACAGCTATACAGTGTCAAATATAGTAACAAAACAATAATGAAATAATGAATGTATTTTTTCCAGTGTTGCGATAATATTTTGTATTTTAATACTTTACTTTCCATGTATCTACTGAATTATGTAACATATCCTGAGAAACGCAGGCCCCAATTTCTTTAAATGGTAGTCCTCTACTTACATATTCCCAAAGGTAAAGGCCAAGGTCTCAATGGAAGAAAACACTTCTCTGAAGAGATCGTTTTTGTTTTCTTCATTAACTTCTGTGAAGTTCACAGCTACAGAAAAAGGTTGGTTACAATAAATGAGGAAGAAAATATTTTAAACTAGATTTATACAAAGTCATTTCATCTCTTAAAAATTCACTATTACTTCTAGAAGTATTAGAACATTAGGAAACTGAAAAACCTAACACTAAAAATGAATATGATGTTCAAGTTCTTCATTAAAGAAATCATACAAACAAATCAGCTTGCATACAAGTGGCTGGCATTCCAAACTTACTACTCCATGCATTACATAATTTGACACATATGAAAAGTGAGGCAATGTGAAATTGATCCCTCTCAGACTCACAGAGTCCATGTTACATCAGACCTCTCATTAAGAGCACTTGGGGCTATTTTCTCTTGCTTATTGCTTTATGGCCTTTGTAAAAATAGTTAAATGCACTATGGACTACTTCCGTCAAATTTATCTTTCACTATGAATTCATTATGAATTACCAATAACTGAAGTCATATACATTTGACATAGCATAAATCCTAGATACAAAATATATCATATAAACACCCAATGCTTTAGAAAATTTAAATTCCTATTTATTTATAGCCTTTTTTGTTATAGGCTCTTGGGCTCTGAGGTCCATGTTAATTGATATATATTGCTGTCTCTTGTTTGCCATACGGATATTGTAACATTTTGCTAAAGCAAATTGTGAAATACAATTGCAGAAGTTTTCTTATTTTAACTTCTCTATGCACCTTTGTTAAAAGCCCAGATACAATTTACAAAGACAAAGTCTGAAGGTGGAATTGGCAATTTTTTTCAAAGTAACCCCTTCTACTCAGGGCGAATATAAGGAGCAACTGGCTCCCTGTATCCCATCCTCGCTAGGATCCTTGCCAATAAAGGAAAGGTAGAGAGACCAAGGGAAGAGGAAGCCATCCTTTGCTTTAAAATAAGCTGTTCTGAAGTTTAGCTGCACAGCAGAATTACCTAAGGAGTTTTAAAAACAAAAATCTGGGTCCTACCACCAAAAATTCAGATTTCACCAGTCTGGGGGAACATAGATATTTGTTCAAAAGCTCTCCCAGGTGATTCTAGTGTACAACTAGGGTTGAAAATGCTGGCTGGAAAGCAAGAATTCCTAAGGCAGGATGAAGGAAGCCTCAAGCCTCTAAACCTCATGAAATTACAATCAAGCTTTTACATCGATAAGCATTTGTAGGTATGAGGGACTAAGAGCCACATCTTTCATCAGATTCTTCTAAATATCACTGATACAAACAAAAAGAAAAAATTTAAGAACCACCACAAGTAATTTTAAAGCTAGTTTTGGACTTCTACTCTGTCCAAGATGGAAAAATGTTTACACTTCTGCCTGAGATAACCAAAAGAAACTCAAAATACATGAAACAAACATTTTCAAGACATTGGCTATATGGCAACAAAAGACAAGAACCTTGACAGATAAGAAACAAACATGGTAAGCTCACAAGAGCCCCAGCTTTGTGCCTAACATCACACAGAGTAGATTCTCCAGTAAAAGAAACCAGTATGAAAGTCATTTTGTAATAATGAAGGAGTCAATTTATCAAGAGGACAAAACAACTCTATACATTTATGTACCTAATAAACATCTTTAAAACGCATGAAGCAAAACCTAATAGAACCACACTGAGAAATAGACAAATTTGCAGCTATAGCCAGAGATTTCAGTAACCCTCTCTCAATAATTGACAAAACATATATATGGATGATCAGTAAGGATATGGAAGACTTCAACAATACTATCAGCCTCCTCTGCCAGATGGACATTTGTAGAACTATCCATCCAGTAACAGCAGAAGGCCTGTCTTTTCAAGTACACACTGAATATTTGCCAAGATAGACAAAATTATAAAACAAGTTAAAATGGGTTTAAAAGGATTCAAATCAGGCAAAGTATGTTCTGTGACTAGATGGAAGTAAATTAGAAATAATGGAAAGATCTCTGGAAAATCCCCAGATACCAGGAAACTTAATAACACACTTCTAAATAACCCATGGGTCAAAGAAGAAAAAGGGAAATTAGAAAGTGTTTTGAACACAATGAAAATGAAAACACCTCGTATCAAAATTAATGGAAGGGAACTACAGGAAGGTACAGAAAGGAAGGAGTACCAAGGAGCACCCATTATCTGAATTGGGACAGTTTCACAAGGTTTTTTTTGTCAAAATTGATCAAACTGTATCCTTTAAATATATGTACTTTACTGAATATCAATTATACCTCAGTAAAGCTGTTTTTTTAAAAATTTTTATTTATTTATTTGAGAGAGAGAGAGAGAGACAGTACAAGTAGGCAGAGTGGCAGGCAGAGGGAGAAGCAGGCTCTCTGCCAAGCAGGGAGCCCGATGTGGGACTCGATCCCAGGACCCTGGGATCATGACCTGAGCTGAGGGCAGACGCTTAACTGACTGAGCCACCCAGGCACCCAGTAAAGCTGTTTTTAAAAAATCTCACTGGAAAATAAACTTTAAATAGTAATTTATAATGTCTACTTACAATAACTTATAACCAGCAAAAATGTAAAGCCTACTTATATTTCCTAACCTTAACCAGTTAAACTTTAAAGAAAAAAAAACCTTATAACACTACCTCAAATTCTGTAATTATTCTTTCTCTTTCTTTCCTGTTTCTTTCATAGCACTAAACATGACTGGGAGATTTAAAAAGCAGTAATTGTGAATCACAAAAAGACAATTATTTGAACCATCTTCCTTACTATCTTTATCCTTACTTGAATGAGGTTACAGCCATCAAATGAAAATTGCCATTATTGCCCTTGCCTCCAATTCAAAACAGCCCTATATTCCTAATATCTTTTCTCTTTTTTGCTTCTGCTCAGTGTTTCAAAGAAAAGTCTTTGGCTCTTTTCCAGTAATAAATCTTTCCACTCTCTCCTGCATTCTCCAAATCCTATGCCACCTCCCTCCATACCTTTATTAGCTCCCACTCAGTTGACATTTTTTCTTATGCTACTTACATACCCAAATCTTTCCTCTGTGAAAAGAACTTTCATTTTACCATATTTCCTCTTAAAGCTATCATCCAATTTAACTTTTTCTTTTGTTTACTGCCAAACCTCTATAAATAGGTTATGACTAAATTCACCAGGATTTGGCTTTTCATCCAGTCTAATGACTATCAGAGGCCAAAAAACTTTGTGTCAAAGGCTAGATAGCAAATATTTTAGACTTTTCAGGACATACGGTATATTGCAACTATTCCTAAAGGAGTCATACATAAGTGAAAGCAATATGGTGATACACGAATGAATAAGAGTGGCTGTGCTCTGACCAAACTTTCTTCACAAAAACAGGCAGCAGGCCAGATTTGGCCCACCAGAAATAGTCTGCTCAGCCTAGTTTAGAGGATGGGTTCTGAAGCCATTCTGCCCAGGTTAAATCTTAAACTCTGTCTCCTACTGGGGATTTAACGCAACTGCTCTGTGCCTCAGTCTCCTCATTTATAAAGTCGGGACAACAATATGTATTTTGAGGACAGTTATAAAAATTGAATGAACTTAGAACAGAGCCTGTTACAAAGAAAATGCTCAATTAATGTTAGTTATAATTTTTCACTCAAAACCACTTAACAACACTGCCAACAAATCCTGTTAGTCAAACTTGGAGACCTTTTTTCTTCTTCTGAGTTTTCATCCTACTTGTCCACTCTACACCTCTCAACAGCTCTACCACTTAACACATATGCAAACTTGGACAAACCTCTCTATGTCCCAGCTTCCTTATCTGCAAAAGGGGGTTGACAAATAACAGTACGGACCCGAAAAATTTGCTGTGAGGAATAATGGGATAATCCATGCAGAGTTTAATGGTGTCTGGCTATAATGTCTGCTATTATTACTGCAAATATTAACCACTTCCTTCCATCTTGAAGTATTCTACACTCTTAGAAGCAACGTGTTACAGTATCTAGAAGTGGGGCTTCGGAGGCTCGGACCTGAGTTCAAACCTAACCTCTACCACTTCCTGTGTTATTCTGAATACATCACCTCACTGCAATTTCTTCATCTGTAAAATAGCATATCACTGAAAGAAATGACTGAGAAAACAAATGTAAAGCACCTAGAGTACAGTGCTTGGTAGTTAGTAACATGAGTGCTCTCATGTTCTGTGTATCTATCTATTGACAATTTTACTTTATATAGTGGTCCCTACCCAGCCTGCAGTTCTCTCTGGCTTTCTTCTCTATATATTATCCCCATAGAACAGTATCCACTTTCATACCTTTGAAGGAAATGAATCCTTAAACTACCTGTCTAGTTCTCACCTCTGAGCTCCAGATCCACATTTCCAATGCTCTGTTTGATATATTCTTTCTCCTACTTCCCAGGCTTTAGCCGCCAGCATTACAACCTTAACATGTCCTACCTGATCCCTATCCTCCCTTCCATTCTGCCCTGCAAGCCTACTCTTTTCTCTATATTCCTCAGCTTATATTTTTCCTTCAAAACACCTCTAAAATATTTCTTCTTCTTTCCATTCCCACTGCCATTTAGTTCAAAAGGCCACATTTTATCTGTAGTCTGGATTATTTAACAACCTGCTAATTGGTGTCACTGTTTCTACTCCTTCTCCCTATTAACCATTCTTCAAAATGGCATCAAAATTTTGTTCAAGGCTTAAATAACTGTCTCCCTTGGGCTCCCTATTAAGTCACAACAATAAGCACTAAGACACATTTAGTATCTCTTTAAGAAATCACATGAGTAGCTTTGAAGTGACTTTCAAACTTTTTTGACCACAACCTTCAGTAAGAAATACATGCTGTATCATGACCAAATATACCATACACAAATAATAGTTATTAGTTATTTAACACCTATGAAGTTTCAACACTTCCTTAAGTCTTATACAATGAGTGTTGCATTCTGATTTTTATTTTCTATTCTCTTTTGTATTTTAAAAATGCTGGTCACAATCCACTAACTTGATGTCATAAATCAGGGCCCACAGTTTGCAAGCCACTGAATTAAAAGATATAATGTAGGCAAATTTTCATCATGTGCATAAGGGGAAAAACTAAAAAGCAGTAAGGCTTATAAAATGAAAACTAAGTTGCTTCTGAGAAACACAAAAGACAACCTGAAGAAATGAAATGCATGCTATAGTCTCAGAAATGCTAAATATGTAACTACTCCTTAATTTATAAATTTAAGCTTATAAATGTATAAATTTTACTCATCATCCTCAAAATACCAATAGATATTTTTTAGAATTAGATAAACCAAATCAAAAGTCCTGATGGAAAAATAAAATCCTGAACAAAAAGAGTAACAGGAAGAGGTACCCCTACCAGATACTAAAACATACTATACAACTACAATAAAGATAGTGTGGTATTGGCACATGATGAAACAAATCAATGGGACATAAAATAAGTTTCAAAAATAGGTATAAATACATATGGCAGTTTAGTGTATTTATGATAAAAATGGCATCTCAGATCAGTGGGGAAAAGATGAATTATTTGATAAATAAGCTAAACATGTAGACAATCTAGAATGTATCAAGGACTTAAATTTAATAAATGATACCAGGAAAACATTAAATGAAAACACACTGGAGAATTCTATTATAATCTCAGAGAAGGGAAGTCCTTCCTAATACCTAAAACCCAAGAACCATAAAAAGAGAGATAAATTTAAATGCAAAAATAAAATACCATAAGCAAATCAAAAGATAAAGAAAATACTCAACTTATAGCAAAGATTAAGGGTTAATTTCACTTACAGAGATTCTACAAATCAGTACTAGAAAAAAAGACCATCAAAAAAAAAAAAAAAGAGTAAAGGGCCAATTCACATAAAAGGATGTACAAATAAATGTCTCCAAAACGTATGAAAACATACTCAACTGCACTCAAAATGAGGGAAATGCAAATCAATCTACACTGAGATGCCAATTTTTACTATCAGACTGGGTAACAAAGCTTGGTAACCAGCTCCGTTGGCAAAGATACAGTAAATCAGCCTTTCCAGCACTGCTATCAGAAAGACAGAACCACCACAAAGGTTATTTAGCAATATAAAGAAAATAAATACAAGTGAACATGGTTCTTCATTGAAGCATTATTTGTAACAGAAAAATAAAAAAATGCAAACAATCCAAATATCCATTAGCTAATTGGTTAAATAAATTATAGCATATGAGCATAACAGATTACCATGCAGCTTTGAAAAAAAAAATCAGAACAAATCCCAACAAAAGAGTTAGGGAACCCTTTATGTATAGAACATAACTCAGAACAATGAGCAAGGAGCAGAATGCTACCATTTGTGTAAAAAGGAGAGTAAAAAAAAGAACATATTGTATTGCTTACATATGCATAATATGTCTCTAGAAAGATACACAAAAATCCAGTAATAGTGGTTGCTTATTTAGGTAAAGGAAAGGGTAGGTAAGCATCTGAGGTAGGAAACTGCTGAATACTCTTTTAGGCCATTTGCATTATGAACCATTTCAATGTATTGCCTATTCAAAAATTAAGTTTTCAAAACAGAAAGAAGACAGAAAGCTTCTACAATTTCAGATGCATAATTAAAGCTGCTTTTTCTCTTTTGTTTCTCATTTTTAAATGCAGGGCAAAATACAGATCACGAAAAACCTAAATAAATGATCATATTAATTTAAACTACAAATAAGATTGACCAAAATAAATGTAAATAGTGAAAACACAAATACTTAAGTACATAATAAATTACTGAGTGCTGAAGATGTCTCTTATCTACTTCAAAAATAAGCTGTATCTCTCTTACCATATTGCAAATATTTTGTCAGACTTAACTTCCTGCTTGGAAACAGGAGGAGACACAGGAAATACAAATCACTACTAGAATGAATGGGGAAAAGTTTTTTCTTTTAAAGATTTTAATTTAAAGCTTTAAATTTTTCTTTTAAAGTTATCCAAAAGGTAGATTCCATACTTAAAATAAAAAATAAGAGGAGTCAAAGGTTCCAATTTTATTCCAGTGCATTTATGATGCATAGGAAATGGACAGACTTTACGCATCCGCTCCGAAGTAGCACAAACAAAATTAAACCTTCCTGATTCTAAAGTCATTCTGTATATTTTTGTTAACCTGCTGATATATTTTCATTGACACTGATATGATTTTGCATTGACAGTTAAGATGTCCACAGCAAGTCATGTCATCTTTGTTTTTTAAATGTAATCAGGGATTTAAGAAAAAATGATCTCCACAATCTGGACAGCTTTCTGATCCTAATGTATGATTCTTTTTTTGAGTTTTCCCCATTTAAAATAGAAATAAAAATGCATTTTAATAGGTTTTTCAAAAATATTAACATAGCATATGTGAAATATCTAGATTGCCATAGAATAGAGATTAAAAAATGGTTTCTACCTCCTCCTTGCCTTTCCAGGGTATGAAAATTACCATTGAAAGAAAAAATTAAATAAGCTCTAATCTGACCTTGATTTTTTAGGTCACTGAATATTTTTCATTTTTAAACTCCCTTCACTTAGATGGCCTCAACAATAAGACCGAGGAGAAAAAGTTTTGTTTAAAAACATAAACCTACACTAAGGAAAAGACAATTTTTAAAATTTTCTGGTCTCATGCAGCCTTACTAAAACAGAATAAGCTTCAGAATGAGCAAAGTCATCTTTTAAATTTCACCCAACACAAAAGTAAAATGGTAACAATAATCCCAAAGGTAAAGACAGTCCTAGTGGAAGATAATATTCAAAAGATAGCTTTACCTCAAAGAAAAAAAGATCTCCAAGGCAGCTGAGAGGCCACTTTCTTCAAGTCTGTTTCTGGAATGTGGACACCAACTATACACAGGCACACTCCTTCCCCAGGACATCCTGACTGCACACAATAGCTACTGACAACAATCGAATGAACTGTGGTCGCTATTTCCAAGCATGGAAATTTTACTATCTATAGACGCAAATTTCCCTATCTAAGTTAAGTTAAATGGCACTTACAAACAGTCTATTTAAAAACAAATTTGGTTACTAAGCACATTTTTAAAAGTCACAACAAACTTCATTATTCCCATTTAAAGCCATCAACATGTTTTTCAATGTTCGAAATACAGAAAAAAAAAGAAACAAGGAAAAAGAACCACTCAAGCACAATAAATCTATGTCAAAAAGCAGAGGAAGTGGTTCTCAGGTATATGGACCATATTTTATTGACAAGGTTTTTATTTTCTCCTCCTGCCTCATCCCTTAATACTTACTTGCCCTTTGCCTTCTCTAGATAGGAGTGTGTGTTCCCCAAATGCATTAAGTTTTCACATCCAGATTTCTTAAGAAAGTGCTCTATATCACAGTCCCCAACCTCCACTCACCCTAACCCAGGAAATGCCCACCGAACTTTGAGACTTAGAACAGGTAATTCCCCTCCCCAAAGAATCCTTTCCTTTCCTTATTCAACCCATGCTGAGTCACTTTCTATAGTACTTTGCTTAAATTCAGATTGTCAGTGACATTTAATGCTGACAATCCCTTCATAGAACCTCACACTTTTAAAATTTCATAACATTTTCCTCTAGGCCATCTCCCTATTTCTTAGGTGTTTCTCAGGCTCCTCTATTTTCTCTCCATCCCTGGGATCTCATACTCAGCCTACACTTGCTCTGCATACTCTGAGTTGGGGCTGCCCTCTTCCATTACCACCCACACACCAACAGCTCTCAAGTCCCTGTCTTCAACTCCAAACTTCACATTAATCCTCAACATTCCACCTGTCCTGTTTCATCAAATCAGCACCCACCTCCTCTTCTATAACAACTACACTCCACCTCTAGCACACTCCAGCTTCTTTGATCAGACTGGCAGCCCATACCCAGCCCCTTATTTCTAACGATCTCCTAACTGAACCCCCTGCCTCACTCTTCTCAAATACTCACTTCACTCTCAATCCTTCTTAAACACTACAGTCTGGAATAATAGATTCTAATAAAATATTTTTGGTGGCAAGTCACTTCAGTAGAGGATAAATCCCAATTCTTGATTCTTTAGCACATATAATATACATATATGTGTGCGTGTACATCCATATATAATTTTAGTTCCATTTTTTCACCTTAAAAAGAAGATCCCAATTAAGTCTTTTTCTCCTTTTGGCTCCCTCCTTTAAGCGAAGTCACTACAAACGACCATTTTCCAGCAACAATTGTCCTTACAAAACAAAGATTTTTGTACACTAATAACCTACTTCAAAAGAGCATGCACTCTTTCAAAAAACTCAAAAATTTTAAATATTGGTTGTTTAGTTTATTTCAGTTATTATTTTCAAACTGCTTCCTGCCAAATGCAGTTTTAATTTTTGAAAGGAAGAGAATTTAAGGTGTGACTTAGTGGGAATATCTACATATTGAAGTATACATAATTCCTACTGATACACACAATGCCATATGGGGAGGTGGCACTACAGTCATTATGGACCAAAATGTATTACTTAGATGCTTTTTGCCCACACCAACAGACTTTTAATACATCTTTCTTACCTTTTACTTTTGCAGTAAGCATTTCTGCAGCGTTCTGAAGATCAACAGAATTGAGGTTCTGATGTTTATTCATTACAGATTTTAAAACACGAAGAAGTTCGTCCAAACGTATATGAATGACTTCTTTAAAACAGTCTTAAAGAAAAAAAAAAATTATTTGTTTCCCAGACCAAGTTTCAGGAATGCAAACTACGAAAGACCATTTTGAAGTACACTTCAAATAGAAGCAGTGGCCCTGCAATGTTTGCCTACTAATATGTTTGCTTATATTTTCACCACTGCATTTAGTATATTCAATTTATACAGCCTTCAAAAACTTTATAATCATTTTAAGTCAGTAAGGATTTCACAGTTATGGTCAATTTAGCCTTGCATTTTTCAGTTTTCCCAGTCTAAATATGCTCTCCAGACTGCGCCTTCCTTCTTAGCCCCTACTTGTCTACTCCCAGCCTGCTCTGCTCACTTACAGCAACTCTGGTCAGACACAGACAGACATGATTTAAAAAGCCCTGGAAATAACGTAGCCATATAACTTATCCAAACCAAAAAACTCTAAGCAAGTAAAAAGGGGAGTGCTACTCCTCCTGCCAGCACCAACAGGCATATTCCCAGATGGCCATCCTAGGGAAACAAGAAAGTATAATCACCCTAACTTTAAAACCCCTCAAGCAATCTTCAGAAGTCTGAAAAGATGACTACTTTAAATACAATACTCTGATGTAATTTTCCTTTCTGTAACCTTACAGCACAAGCACTATAGTTAATATTTTTTATATGCTTCCTATGTGGTAGGTACTGTTAAAAGCACTTAAAAGATATTATCTCATTAACTTTCACATCCATCTATTATTAGGTAGATAATTTTAAAATATTCATTGTACAGATGAGAAAATTGAGGCACACTTAAGTTCACCAAGTTACTAAACTGTGGGGCCAGAATTTGAACTCAGGGAATATACTTCTAGAAGCCATGCTCTTAATGTTAGACTGCCTCCTCCTGAAATAGCTCAGAAAACAAACAAAAAACATTTTTTAAATAGAATGTCATCTTATACTTACACAATTAACTGTTTCAGAAATGTTGAAAAGATAACCATTAGAAGTAAGAACTGTCTTTAGAATAAAAAACCAAAATGAAAAATTTTTGAATGAAAAAACCATCATCTCATCAAATATGCTGTTCCTTAACTGTATTATCAAGAGAAAAAAAAGTGTAGGTAAGGTGGGGAGCTGCATATATCAGGGCAAAGAGTATTCCAGGAAGAGGCAAAGAAGAATAGTTCAGGGAGTGATAGAAGCAGAGAGAATATAAGTGCTTTCAGGAGAAAATGTGACTCTTTCATCCAACGAATTTTAACGACAGAAATATAGGAGAACAGGTGCTGGCTGAAGTAACCTTGGAAACAAGTAAGTTTATAAAGACTAAAAGCAAAGGAAAATGCATAAAAGTACTATACTCTAGGTGATAAAGCATTTCCAATGAGGGTTCAGGTTAACAATTCTGATGTTGCTATATATATACACTGGAATTGAAAAACTGTGTAAATGAATGGTGGATATTGGGAGCCATGCATCTCGCTGTTGGAGTAGAAACTTACAAATAAATGTAATGATCCATATTGCAGAAGATTAGAGTGGGACACTTCTGTAAGGACTCATGTTTAGCTTAACACAGACATAGGTGGTTACATATAGAAATATTTATAGATATGTGTATTTACACAAGTTCATACACACACATATATTTCTTTGCTCTGTTTGCTGAAAGGCCTCAAAAGAAATGACAACTGTAGGAACAAGCACACCTACCACCCCGAGCTTAGTTTCTACTATCATTCGCTAAAAAAAGGTATCGAGTCTCCTTGGAGAAATGGATGATTCTAGGATGGGGGCAGAAAATATGCAGGATGAGTCAGGCGCATCTAGTAGAGTCAGAAAGTAAGAACTTAGAAAAAATTAACCCTCACACTGACTAAGGTATGTCAAGGGTACACAGGAGCCAACTGAAGAGAGCCAAAGCTAGAAGAATCTGAGCAACAAACAAAGTAGTACTGGATTATGACTCAAAGTATAAAGTAAATATCCATGAGTACCTACTGACACAAATAAATGATTGAATAATTTAGTGAGTAGAGGAAAAGAGATAAATCTCTTGGATAGAAGAATGCCAACTAATTTATATAGATATTTTGGCCTCAAGGAGGTGGAGCATGCATATATAGTGACTTGCTTCCAAAGAGTCAAGTAGAGAAAGGCGGACAAAATGAGTAACTTTAAAGAAACTTTATTACTAAGACAGGTGATCAAGGTTGACATTAACAGTGATAAATCATGCTTCTAGTAATTATTCTTGATATGACATATGATGAAAATGGCACTTTACATCTGTTCCTCCCAATATCCCAATCTATCATGAGAAAAACACCAGATAATTCTAATCAGGATGCATTCCACGAAATACCTAATCACTATTCCTTAAAACTGTCAGGGTCATCAAAAATGAGGTAAGTCTGAGAAACTATCACAACCAAGGAGGGCCTGAGGAGACATGAGAATTAAATGTAATATGATAGGATCCTAGAAGAAAAGAGGAACATTAGGAACAATTTATGGAAATATGAATAAAACTATGGACTTTAATCAACAATAATGTATCATTATTATCCAATATTATCCAATATTGGATATTATCCAATATCCAATACTGGTTCATTAACTAATAGATGCATCATACCAATGTTAAGATGTTAAGATGTTAATAAATAAGAAAAACTGGGTATAAGAATATGGGAACTCTCTGTACTAACTTCTAAATTTTTCTGTAAATCAAAAACTATTCTAAGAATAAAGTCTATTTATTTATTTTTAAATTAACATATATTATTTGTTTCAAGGATATAGGTCTGTGATTCATCAGTCTTACACAATTCACAGCACTCACCATAGCACATACCCTCCCCAATGTCCATAACCCAACCACCCTATCCCTCCCAAACCCCTCCCCTCCAGCAACCCAAAGTTTGTTTCCTGAGATTAAGAGTCTCTTATGGTTTGTCGTCCTCTCTGGTTTCGTCTTGTTTCATTTTTCCCTCCCGAATAAGGTCTATTTAAAAAATAAAATACAGATGGGCAAGATATATTAGGAATTTTATGTACTTTTGGAATTTTCCCTGTAAATACATATTACTTTTATAATTAAAAAATTCATTTATAATTTTCCAAATCCTAGGGAATATGTGTTTTGCAGTTTAAAGAATTATCCTAAATGATCATTATCTATTTCGTCTGTTTTATAATTGTGGATGTTATCTCGTTCAGTAGGTTTACTTAGTTGAGACAATATAGCTTAGTGGTTGGTTAAAAGCATTATCTCTAGAACCAGATTGCCTAAATCTGAATTTCAGCTCCATGGTTTATAAACCTTGGGCAAGATACTTAACCTCTGTGTGCCTCGGTTTCCTCACCTGTAAATGGTAGCTATTTCATAGGATTGTTGGATTCAATGACTTAAAACACATAATGCATTTGGAACGGTGGCCAAAACATACTAAACTCACCATAAATGTTTACAGTTATTTTTATTAGTTAAGGCAATAGTAGAAATAGGCTAATACCATAGGTTAGGTCTGAAATGGAACCTAGTAGTTTTGAAATAAAAGAAACTTCTGGAAAACAATATAGTTTGAATAGTTGTAAAAATAGCATAATTTTATATTTTCCCAGTTTTGCACTGCAAAGCCTATTGTTTTATATATACATATGTGCATATGCAATTGCTATAATGTTCAGCCAAAATCTTAATATTAGCTGTCTAGAAGAATAAAACTCTGGTATCCCAATGTTTGCTTGTTTATCTACCATCCTTATAATATGGTAATCTGAATTTTAATTTATTGTTTCACTCATTGGTGCCATTTATTTTTTGTTTCATTCAGCTTATCAAGTGAAAACAGATTAGCCAGCTCCACTTTTTGGTTCTCATGCATTAACACAATACCACAGTGTTTATATTGCAAACACTTCATGGAAATGCTTAAGTAAATAAATGAAAAAACGATGGTGTTTTCCTTGATTTAAAAAAACTGACGATTTTTAAAACCACTCTTGTTAATTCAGCTTAACCTCTTTGGGAAAGCGGTGAAAACAAGGAGGAAAGTAAGTTTCAGAACTTATCATTAGGAAACTCCCTTTTTTTGCGGTAATGCCTTCTGAATTTACAGGATAAGAGCAAAGTTTGAACAGCAGCTTTCTTTATTTAGCCACTTGGGGACTATAAAAATAATAATAGCTGACATTTTAAAACACTTATTCTAAGAGCTTTATATATGAACTCTAATCTTCACAACATCCCAGTGATGTAGGTACTATTCTCTCCTTCCAATGGATGTACAAACTGAGGCACTGAGAAGATAAGTAACTTGCTCACAGCTACATATAACCAGCAGGTGTCAGAATGAGGATTCCACCTTAGTTGTTCTAGCTCTAGAATTTGGGCTCTTAATCACTATGATATGGTATCATGATTAAAGAAGTTATAGCTTAATGAGAGGTACTCTGCAGTCTGTGATCTAACAGGCTTTTACCTTCTAATCAAATATGCCAGTTACTATTATAAATGGTGTTAAGTTATGTAAACCATTCCAGGCAAGTGCAAAAAAAAAAAAAAAAAAAGGCAGTCTCCTAAGAGCTGGCACATATGTCATAAAGGAGCCACCTGTATTTCATACTTTATTCTTCAAAGATTCATTTCAAAGTCATAACCTATCAACATTTACCTGAACTCCTCCTAAGTGATATCCATTAGAAATCACCTCTGGAGGGGTTTACTTGTAAAAGAACATGGCAGGAGGACATACCTGAGACTAGCAACCTAACCTTTGTAATATTTCACAAAATTTCTGGCACAACATAGAGGATGAAAGTTAATTAATATTCATCAGTGGTAAAATTAACTCTATTGAAATTTGTCTGAAATAAATTTACACATCCTCCTGTATACTCACCCAGGGAAAACTGAGGTAATCAATAAGACAGGATTTCAATTAAGACTTTGAAAATTTATGCAGAACCTCCCTCTTAAAATAGAGTATATTATTTAGTGGCATTAAACTTTTTATTTAACTTTTTCTATTTAAAAAAATTTAATTTACAAAGTTAACATACCTCTTCTGACTATAGTTCAGCCAAATTTAGGACCTAGACAGAATTCATCAGAAGCTATCACTTACAAGATTTAGTAATGTTTTTACAAAACAAAGTGATACACTCTTAGAAAGCTTTTTTAAAATTAGAGAACTTTATCTGCAAATGATAAAGTTTTATCTTCCCTTCTAGCCTATTTAAAGAACAAAACAAAAAAGGCACCACTGTCACAATAGTAAACTTTTATTAAATTCCAGTTTTAAAATTGTATATTAGACAAACTACCAATTTCCCTTCAAATGAATTTTACAATGGCAATGGATACTTCCAAGCACTAAGGAGCAGAAAAATTAAGTAATTTGCACTATTCTTTCTAGCCCAATTAAAAAGCCGTGAACCTTTCACATTCCCAAAGGTTGAGCCTCCTTGAATGGTGTTCTACCTGAAATAGGGAGGTATGTTGCAGAGTTTAAGGTTATTGTATGAACTAGAAGAACACTTAGGAATCTGTTCTTTGGAATTAAGAACACATTATTCCTCAGGGGGACAACCATAAACCAGAAATGGTATTTACACAACACATACATTAACTGCTAGTGCTGTTTTTAAACACAGAGAGTACATGTATAATAGAGTGCCTTCAGCATTTTAAAATAAAATGTAAAATCTGGCCCTGTAATTATTCATAGTGCATCTTAATGACACTGGATATAAATCCAAAACTTCAAATTCCACATGTGCTACTTATACAAGACTACAGGGTAACCTCCTCCTGGAAATAAAACAGTGGACAGAGAATCAACAAACTCTATCTTACCAAATTATGAATTTTCAGTCTTCTGATGTCCCACATTAAACTCTCCATTTTTGTTTGTAAATAAAAATAGCAGAGATGAACTGCATACCTACCTTACCTGTGTATCACAGAGCTCTTTGGTAGACACTTATTTTCTATAATCAGTTCCTCAAAAACTACAGCAACATGAGCTTCACATTCTCACTCTTCACAAATTTCACAAATACCACATTTAAGAAAGTTATCATAAAACATTTAAAAAATCTTATAGACTGGTGGGAGGCAGATATCCTCTAAAATGAATTGTATGGGGGGCCCTTGGGTGGTTGAGTTGTCCAACTCTTGATTTTGACTCAGGACATGATCTCAGAGTCGTGAGATCGAGCCCCAAGTAGGGTTATGCACTCAGCAGGGAGTTTGCTTGAGATTCTCTCTCTCTCCCCCTTCATCTGCCCCCTGCCCCCGCTTGCACATGCATGCTCTCTCTCCCTCTCACTGTTAAATAAGTCTTTAAAAAAATGCACTATGTAGTTGGAAAACAAATATTTAGCTGTCTTCTCCAGCTCTGAACTCTCGATATTCAGAACAATGTACAATCACCAACTCCGATCAAATTCTGAATCACAGAATTATGAAACTGGTAGCATCTGGGGCGCCTGGGTGGCTCAGTGGGTTAAAGCCTCTGCTTTCGGCCCAGGTCATGATCTCAGGGTCCTGGGATCGAGGCCCGCATCGGGCTCTCTGCTCCGCAGGGAGCCTGCTTCCCCCTCTCTCTCTCTGCCTGCCTCTCTGCCTCCTTGTGATCTCTCTCCCGCTGTGAAATAAATAAATAAAATCTTTAAAAAAAAAAAAAAAAAAAAAAAATAAAAAATAAAAAAAAAAAAAAAGAAACTGGTAGCATCTGGTATAGCACCTCACTCTTAAATCATTAAATGACTGAGACCATATTCCAAAACCAGTCCATAGCAGAACGAGGTCTAGAACCTAGATAACACGATTCTCTTTTCAGAGCTCTTTCTGCCGTCCATTACTACCAATTTCATCAATTTGTATAGCCTGGCTGGAAACTGATCTGTTGGTTCAAATCAAAGAACAGCATTAAAGCTATGCACTCCAAGGACAACTTAAAGGGATTCTAAAGAGACCCCAAGAGTACCTATTTCTAAATAACATTTTCTTAAGTTTGCTCCAGTAACAACTATTTCTAGGTTTCTTTTAATGCTACAGAAATATAAAAAGGTTTATAGCTCAAGAATTCACCTCAGTAGTCTTGAGACTGATAAAGGCCAAATGTCCATGCCAGTACTGTCCAACAGAAATTTCTGCAATGATGTAAATATTTATATCTTCACGTCCAAAATGGTAGCCACTAGCCACATACAGCTAATAAGCACTTGAAATGAGGGTACTACAACTAAAGAGCTGAATTTTTTATTTTAATTAAATATAAATAGCCACATGTCTAGAGGTTACCATACTGGATAGTGCAGGTCTAGATAGCCCCCATCAAAAACAGAATTGGCTGATGAAATAATGAAGACTGAGTAGTATTTTTTTTAAAGTACCTGCCATGTGAAGCAGTCAAGATAGCATAGAAAGAACACACCATTCTGCATGTATGACCTCCGGATTCCAAATGAAACCACTATATATCAGCAATAAGAGGTTGATGAAATCACACAATATAAATTCTACATACAACTCATCTGTGAAATGGGGCTAAAAGTACCAGTCTTTGTGGGGACTCTGATTAAATGCTGTTTGTATGTAAAAGTATTCTATAAAATGCAAAGCACCATATATAATTACATATCATTCTTATAACAAGTTCGAGGAAAGAAAAATGTGGCTATGAACCAATCACAAAGCTATTAATCTAATATTAATCTAAGTGTAGCCTCAAAAATATGACTGAACATCTGAAGCAATAGTCAAGTGATTTTGCACATTATTGCCTCATGAAAGGAAACATATACAAAGAAAACAGTATTCAGATTATAACAAAAGTTGATTTAACTGTATACATATGCTCTTTATTTTTAAAAGCTAACTTTTTAGCTTTTTAACAGCCAACTGACATGGTAATGAGCAATGCCAAAAATCTGGCATCCTTCCTCTTAAGGAAGCAAAAGACAAAATATCGGCAAGGCCACTGACAAGGCTCCCTCACTCCAAAAGAAAAACAGTGGAACAGCTTTTTTTCTGTCTGGCCAGTTTATGAGTAGGGTGGTAGTAAAGAACAGCAGAAGCGCAGGGAAAGTTCTCAATACCCAGAAGATAAAAGCATGGCCTATGTCTTGTCTATAGGAACATATATAACAATACCATCTCAAGTAATTACAGAATTTTAAGCTTTTTACCTGCTTTCCTTAAGATTATATTTTGTGTGGTTCTTGTAAAAAAGTTATTACAAGGAATAGTCTGATACTCTAACAAGCTGAAAATCATGATAAAAATTAAACATAAGCATATTATTTATTGTATTATTATTTATGAGGTTAATTTATATATTTATATATACTCCCTTGCTTAAGAAAAACAAACAAAAAAGGTTCTATCAACTCAAAATTAGTGCATTTCCAGATTCTAATAACAATGATCCAAAGATAGAAAACAAATTCTTGTTAAATCCCAGATTTATTTCAAGATAGCATACATATATCCTTTTAACCCTGATTGAAGAACCAAACATTAAAATCAATCCAAAGGTAAATAATGAAAATTCTCTTGCCATCGCTTACTAATGAGAGTTGGTTACCCAAAAGACAGTTTTTACATTTTTAAAATTAATTTACCAGCTATAAACGCCAAACTTTTTTACTATCAGCAATAAAATCAAGTATTTAAATTTTGAAATACGGGTTTTCTTATTAAAAGTACAATATCTTGAGGCGCCTGGGTGGCTCAGTTGGTTAAGTGCCTGACTCTTGATTTTGGCTCAGGTTGTGATATCAGGGTCTTGAGACTGAGACCTGAGTGGTGCTCTGTGCTCATCAGGGAGTCTGCTTGAGACTCTCTGTCTCCCTCTACCTCTGCCCACCCTGGGTGTGCATGAGTGTTCTCTCTCTCAAATAAATAAATCTTTTTTTAAAAAGTTATAATATCTTTATAAATTTTTAATACTAAACTTTCATGAAAACTACATTTCCATACACATACTTTTATCTCAAGGGGCAGTCTCCTTTTGCCATCTTAGAAATTTTCTCTTTTTTCAATTAGGATCAGCTTTCAATTCTCTTCTAGTCTCTGAATTATCTATTCACAAATTGAAATTCACGTAAAAAAAAACTGAAGATAAAGAGTTGTCCCACTTGTTATAAATTACCATCATTTTAAATCTGTGAGACAAGGGATACATATGCAAGATGAGAATTTATAAATGATATAAATCTCCTAGGGAAAACAAATAAAAATCCTAATTAAAAATCTTATTTATATTAATGATAATTGATAATTAAAGAGAATTGGATTTTACCCTAAAATGTGGTAAATGATTTGTCAACCAAGGCATCATTTTACATTTCACTTTCAAAATTAACCCAGTTAATGAACTTAACACCAATAAGAATGACCTTTCCTATGTAAACTTAAAAACAAATTTAAAACAATTAACCCAGTTAAGTAAAGGGTTTATTGGGGCGTCTGGGTGGCTCAGTGCGTTAAGCCTCTGCCTTCAGCTCAGATCATGATCTCGGGGTCCTAGGATCAAGCCCCACATCAGGCTCTCTGCTCAGCAGGGAGCCTGTCTCCCTCTCTCCCTCTGCCTGCCTCTCTGCTACTTGTGATCGCTCTCTCTGTCAAATAAATAAATAAAATAAAAGGGTTTATTTAAAACTATGCTTCTTTAAATAAATAGCAGATGGTGTCATTTTAAGAAATTTATTCCCAGTATAATGCTTAATGTTTTTAGAATACCTTTCCACAAAAAAAAAGAAACCTTTATTACTATTTAATCAACCATAATTAGATTTCAAAATCAAGCTATTAAAGTGAACAGGTGTATAGGTAACTTCTTTTTAAAATATTATATATAGTCTCAAAAATATGATTTATGTGGTTGTTTTAAGGCAAATTCAAATACTAAAATTTTGAGGCTATAATTCAAGTCCAGTTATTTTGGGCATTTCAAATTGAAAATTAGGTTAGAAATAAACTCTTAAAAGCATTTAGTATAGATGTGATTTTAGTCTCCTTTCTAGAACATATATCAATGAATATTTATCTTACATACTTAGAAAATATTTATTAAACTCTTATGTCTATAAAGATGAAAAAGGTCTCATATAAATAAAACTAGAAATATTCACTTTCTACATCCAGACCTACCATTATGTATATGGAAATGAACTACTATTTATCACAAAAGAATAGGGGCTAGATCTTTATTATCACTGCTATCAAATCTGAACATAAAACAGGCATTAAAATTAAAAGACTTAGGGACTAAGATACAGTTGGGGAATGCAGATGTATGTAGCTCTTTATTTTAGGAGAATGAAGTCTTGTGCTCTATTATCCACTTCTAACTAGACAGAGAAAAAATTCTGTGATTAATCCTTAATTGAAGAATAGGTTATAGAACAGCAAAACAGAACTAAGTGTGATTTTTGAGGAAAAAAAATTCACTCAAATGCACTGATTCTAGATTAAGTTTTAGGAACAATTTAGAAAACTGAATCAAGGCAGAAGGACCAAAAAACATTAATGATAAACATTAGTCTGTTTATTAAAGACTAATCAAGGCACTGCATTACCATTGACAAGAAGGATAAAATTCCAACGATCTAAAATTTTCCCATGTCAAATGGGCCTAACTGCTAAGAACAAAAGAATGAGTTTTGTTTTTTGTATGCTTGTTCCCTCACACTTACCAATGTTTCTATTATGTACTGTATTGTATCTGATAATAAAATATCTTACACATAACATCAAACATTTTGGGGGGGAAAAAGCCATAAAGTAACTAAAGCAGAATACCCTGTTCCTACCACAGTGTACGTGTTTATCTGTAGCTAGGCTGGCATTTAAAATTTTACAAACTATCTAGTAAGAATGCTAAGAGAAAATGTTGACAAACCTGAAAGAATAGCTTCTTTCAAATATAGTAACATATGCGAGAACTTCCTGATATCATTCACCAACTCCTTGATGTAATCCGGATCAAAAATGGAATTGGAACTTATGGACTTGAGCCCCATTTCAGGAGTTGTAACATCAGTAGAGAGTTGGCCTGATGACAAAACACGTTTTTTCTTTGTCTTTTTCTGTTTGTGAGCAATCATCCTTCCATAGAACAGTCAGAAAAACGGAAATCCTTAAGTGGAAGGGAGAAAAAACAAAAGAGAGAAACACAAATACCACATCAACCAGGGGAAATATTAAACCAGGTTTCCATAAGCCCATAGCCCACCTCAGTATCTTATTAATGACAACAACAAACACTGTACTACTAATTTATTTATTAAGTGACAGTCAGCTTGACAACTCTATGATATGCAAACTAGTAGTCTCTTCATTTCACAAATAAGCAACCTAAGCTTTGGAGGTTAAATCATTTGTTGAAGCTCTCAGCTAAAAGATGATAAACTCAGATCAGCCTTGTTGCCAAAATCCATTCCCTTAATAACTTCCTCTTAACTTCTAGGGTACAGAATTCTTTTAATTGTAAAAGTTGTTCTGAAAAGTCACTTGGCAGAAGAACATACTCTACCTCCATGACATCAGCTTCAAAAACAAAGATGCAATATGAGCTCTAACAAAAGAAAAGACCTGTTTTCAAAATCCCCTCTATCATTTACTATGTCTGTCCTGACAAGCTGTTACATCTCTTCATTTTGCTATGCTCATTTATAAAATAGGAATAACATTCTGACAATACCTACCTCATGAGATTATTGTAAGTGTTAAAAGAGACAAAGGAATAGAAGTGTATGACACATAAAAGAAGTTCAATTACAGTTAGTTCTCAACAGTAATGCATACACACACACACATTCACATTCTAGGCTATCAAGTTTCAGCAAGAATAATTTTCTGTTGAAAACAAGTTTTAAGGGTGTCCACTAATCTGATATATCCTGATTGGTTGAACAAATAAGTGTATGAATATCAGGGCAATATTTTTGGTAATTTAAAGATGGTATAGTAAAAACACAATCTTTTGAAATGAGAAAGATTAAGACTTGACTTCTGGCTCAATAGTTTCTAAATGTGTGACCTGCATTAATTTTGCTTACAGGCTGTGTGAGAATTAAAAGGGAATAGAAAATTAAAAGACCTCATATGTAAAACATTTACTCCTGGCACACAGTTGAAACTCAGAAAATCTTAGTTTGTTTCTGCTTCATCCTCACATTTTACCTTTCCAGAACTGAAAGAATTTTGTTTGCATTTTTTGAATCAAAAAGGAAATTACTGGAGGAATTAAGTTAGCTCAAGCATAATCATTAAAACATTTTTCAAATATTTCATCTTCAATATTTTGATGCTTTCAAAATGTTAGAATTACTAAGAACTATGAAATTTACACTAAAAAGTTTTACATAATATTCACTTCCAGGTCATGTGTAAGATATATTATTGTAACATTTACTCTTTCCTATACCTCACCCAACTCTATAGACTTTTTCCTTCCTAATGTACGGTATCTTTCATCTATCTACTTCTATCTGTATTATCATACTAGGTGAATTACCACCATTTCTTGTCTGAGCTATTGTTACTAATTTCCTAATGATCTCTCCACATCCATTCTTATCCCGTTCCAAATGTAGTGAGTAGTTTTCAAAACATGAATCCCAACATGTCATTTCTCTGCTCTAAACTCTTCCAAAGGACAAGTGAGACTCTATTGAGAACTGTAAGGCACAACATGAGATGGGGCTCCTACTTACCTCCGCAATGTCATCTGGAGCCATAATTCCTACTGGACACTCAACACTCCTGCCACACACACTCCCTTCCCCTTTTCCAACAGTATTTGTTTACTATGACCCAGAGTAGGAAACAATTTCACATCATGAGCCAGTACACACATTAAGTATGTTATGTTTGTGTGCGGTATATGTGTTGGAAAGCATAAAACATAAAACAGATTCTGGTTAAGGACACAGGTGATGTACCCAGATGTTTTCTATCCTATACCATTTCATTTAAAATACTAGTTGCAGTCCATCAGACTGGTTTCATACTTATAATGGGTCATGGACCTACAATTAGAAAAACACTGACTATTTGACTCAGGCTCCTGTCTATACACAGCTCCACTTGCCTGTACTACTCCTTCCCCTTTGTTTACTCATTCTGACCTCAATTCGAAGACCACTTCCTCAAAGAAACCTTCCTGGACCACTCGTGCCCCTATAACAACTACCACCAAACTAGAGCAGAATCTCCTGTTAGATGCATTACAGCATCTTACACTTTTCAGCACTGTACTTATCGAAGTTCAAATAGATGATTTATGTTTTGCTATCTAGATTACAATCCCAAGGAAATCAAGACCATGTCAAGTTGCTAACCACATGTTCCCAGCTCACAGCATAGTGCTTGGCACAGGCGGGAAGAACTGCTCAAAACTATTTGCAGAGTAAATGAATTTGCAGAATGAACGCTGGACTCATAAAGTTGTAAAGTTGCAATTAATTTTTACAGAAATGAAAAAGGTTAACTTTGGATTGTTGCTCTGTTTTAAATGGCAAATATATACAGGTTTTCAAGAAATCTGTCTGTAAATCAGTATTTTTCAAAAAAGAAAAAAACAAGTCCATAAAGCTGATAAAGGCAAACTTACGTAAAACTGGAATCAAAGTTGGATTTCTATTCTTGTTTCTCTACTTCTGACAAGATTTCTCTACTTCTCTAATAGCTTTCTGTGCTGCTTTATTCAACATTTTTGTTAATCTCAAATTATTTCTGAGAATGTAATTTCTACATTTAAGCTAGTTCCAAACTTATCTAAGATTAATCCTTAAATGTATAGATAACTTCTAAAATGAGCCCAGGACAATTTTTTTAGTACAATTATTATACCTAAGTCTCCCCACCAACAATAAAAACAAAACACTCAAGTAACTTGTTTGGGCATCTCTTTTACAAATCACTCATTGAGAAGACTATTCCTAACTTAATACTTCTGCAGCTTGCTTATTAAAGTCACTCTGATTAATTTTGACAGCTTTTAGTTTAGTAAATTAGATCATTGGTCAATGTCACTGGTAAAAAAGATGGTTATTAAAAACGTGTATCATAAGTTTCAAATAAAACAATTCACCTATCTAAGCAATTCACCTATTTTACCATATTTACAATGTCAAATTAGTAACCCAAAGTTGAACAAAGTATTTCAAAAATGCTTAAACATTTTTACTAAAGACTAAGAAAATCTATAAGCAAACAAAACGTGAAGGGAGGAGGGAAGAACTAAAAAGGATTATATTCTAACTCTAGTCAGCATTATGGTGAGTAATGTACTAACTTTCTTATACATACTTTACTATTTTTCCTATTGGAAACTGAAAAAAGGAAATATGACAGTTGAAAAAAAATTTTAAATAACTAAGTTAGGGCACCTGGGTGGCTCAGTGGGTTAAAGCCTCTGCCTTCAGCTCAGGTCATGATCTCAGGGTCCTGGGATGGAGGCCTGCATCAGGCTCCCTGCTCAGCAGGGAGCCCTGCTTCCTCCTTTCTCTCTGCCTACTTGTGATCTCTCTCTCTCTCTCTCTCTGTCAAATCAATAAATAAAATCTTTAAAAAATAAATAAGTAAATAAGAAAGTTAATCCAAGTTTTCATAAAATTGAACTATGATAGCAGAAAATTTGGAGGATATACACTTTCCAAGATCATCCACACTACCTTCCTGTATCCCAAAATGAATATCTCCTAGTTGGTGGTAATGTAAAATGTAGTTACTAACATACTGCAACCAGCAATTTAATTAATTGAGGTAATAATATGGAAAGCACTTAAGACTGTGTCTGGTTCATCATGAAGACTCAATAACTTAGCCATTATTAATAGCAGTGCTTTATTGTGGGAGATTGTTTTTTTTTTTAATATACTGAAGTAATGAACAAGATGTGGCTACACCACAGTATATCTGTAGATTGTGAGCAAGAAATACAGCACTGGAAACAATTCCAGAAACTTAACTGACTTCGTGGAAACCTACTAAATGGCTTCCAAGTGAAGTTTGAACCGTGCAAACAGACAGTTGAGCAAAATATTTGTGAAACTCTCCAAAATCTCATGCATCTCTTCCAACTCCAAACCATCAACATTAAAAATGTGTTTTATCCACTTAGCAAAGAACTCTGTAGCAAACAGAATATTACTACACAAACCTACTTTCTCTATGTTGTAAATTCTAATATGTGCACCAAGTAATACGTGTTCTAAGAAATGTGAACACTAACTTTGCAGTACTCTGTAATGTGACTTTCCCAAGACTTGAGTAGCCTGTGCTAATCAAACGTCCCATGCTCCATGTACATCCTCCCCAAAACACATCATTATATAAGTACTTTCATTTTAGGCACTGAGCTAATTGAAGTGTAAAACTGCCCCAAATGTCTACTTAATAGTTCCCATCTAACTATTCCTACCTCAGGAAAAACTGCCAGATATTTCAGAAATCTGCCATTTCAGCACAATTTCTGATTTGGTAAGAATCTACTTAAAGATGCTTTTAAAAATACCAGAAAAATTCATCCTGGAGGTCTCTGATTATATTTTTGTAAAGCTCTCCCTACAAAAACAGCATATGGGCAAGTCAAAAGGTTTTATCAATAATATGCAAATAACTGTAGTTTCTAAAGAAAGGCGTGCAGTGCACATACACTTCATTCCTGTGCAGTTAGAACCTAGCACGTTTAAAAAAGAGGAAGCTGCCCAACCTCCCACGCCTCCAGAATGTCTAGCATTCCTGGCAGGCAGGGCTCTCTCCTGACCAGCCAAAAGTACCCAATGCCAAAGAGCACGCTCCCCATCCCCGTATTTAAATACCGAGTGGGGGAAAAGGAGCAACCAAAAAGGGCAGCGTACATGGATAGCGCCAGAGGAGAGATACCGTCACGGAGACAGCTGGAGAAAGGGGAAGGGGCGCCCAGCTCCCGCCTTTAGCAGCTAACAGTCCTATCCCCCAAAAGGGTGTGAGGTCAACTCCTTGAGAATGAGAGTAGAAAAAGATTAACATGGAGACACGAGGCTCCGTCACTAGGGTTCTTGAGCTCAGCCATTAAGAAGAAATAAAAGAGTCAAGCCCCAAACACATCCACAACGGAATTGGGAAAAACCATTGACAATGAGGCCTCGGAACGAAAGAGCCCCTCCTCAGCCCAAAGGACAGAGACGAGGAGAACAATGCACCACGGAAATTCTAAAATGTCTCGGGAATGGAACCCAGCTGAAGTGAGGACTGCTGTCAGGACAGGTGGGAGTGGGGCGGGTCAGAGCGAAGACTGGACTCGGTAGCGGTCAAGAGCACACACTCTGGAGCAAAACTGCCTGGGTTTAAACCCGCACTCTGACAATTACTAGCCTATGTGCTCCAGCAGGTTAACCTCATCTTCCCCGTGTAAAAAATAAGTTAAATAATCACAGACCTATCGCGAGGGTTAAAGAAGTTAAAACGTGGAGCAGTCTTAGAACACTACGTGGACGGTGGGACTTGCTACATGTTTGCTGTAATTTTAATCGTCATCTGCTCTGGGCCACCACTCGCGGCCGCCGGGCGCGCCGTTCGCCCCGTCGGAGCCGTCCCGGAGGACCAGGAGCACAGAGGACACGAGCGCGACCCCCAGCGCAGCCCGCCGCCGCCTCGCCTCGGGGCCGCCGCACGGGCCACCCACACCCTGGACCGCAACCCGCC
>LNAC01000278.1:883947-894857 GCA_002007465.1 Ailurus styani
AACCTTAGGCACGAGTCACCTGATGACTACATCTGGCTAACAGGAGTTTCTCAGATGAGCAATCTACATTTCTTATAAGGTACTTCTTTTGATCACCTGCTCCTCCCTCATCAAGGCCTTCAAGAAAACAAAAACAAAAACAGGACCTCACACAGGCAAAGTGTAACACAGGCCTGGCTCAACTCCCCTCTGCAGAGGGTAGTATTTCCTTCTTAGACCTATATTACTTTCTTAAGCTGCTCTCTCAAAACGCACTCAGAATGAGAAAAAATGTCTGAGAAGGATGGAATAATTAAGGAAAGCATCAGGCTCCCAAAGCAGGTAAGCTTCTATATCATGCTACACCCTGGAACAAGCAATGTACTTTGTGTCAGTGTTGGAACATTGAGAAAAAGCTGATGGAGAAACAGAGGGCACATGGGACAGGAGACTGTGGGTAGTGGTGAAGACAGAAAACTTATCACCATGGGAGAAAACAGAAAAAGACACAGGAGAGTGTGAAGAGGAAAAGTAGAAAGAAAATGGGGGTGTTGACATAGGAGGAGGCAAATCAAGGAAGGAAGAAAAAGGTGATGACAGAGAAAATAGGAATGAGAAATAAAAGAGAAGGGAGAGACTACCTACTTACAGACAGAAAAAAAAATGAGCTTGATAGAGCCAAAAGTAGTAAGAAAAGGAGAAAATACTCATTGACAAAGAGAAGAGGAACATTCTTCGAACTCTTACAGGAAAAACGATGTTAGTGAAATAAAGCAAATGTGGTCCCTCAGATGCTACTTGGAAAAGATAAATATGAAAATGCTCAGCTCCTTGGTTACTTTAGCTGTAAACACTGGATTTTTCAAACTCAACCTATACACATTTACCCCTTCGAACCCCAAACACAACAGTACAAAAGGACATGTCACAGATACTCAGGACATGTCAAAACCAAACTGTCCTTCTAAGCACACTTAAAAAGAAAAATGCACCATGGACTCTCATTGCGGAAACTGATGATGCCTTGCATGGAAATAAACTAGTAAGAGGAGAGTTGAGGTGTCCCCAGGCCAAAAGGGGATTGAAGCAGTGCAACCCTGACTAAATCATAAGACTTTGGGGAAGAAATGTGAGGTACTCATGCAACCTCAAACATCCCTTACATCTATTTTAAACGATATCAATTAGTCTGTGCTATCTTTTCCACCATTCCCTTAATAAGGATGATTGTGTTCCTTGTTGAAGTGAAGCTTGCAATGTCACTGACAATGTCTTGAATAAGGTCTTGTTGGGAAGAAAAGGTATGTGGGGAGAAGGTGGTGGTGTGACAAACAGTAAGGAGCACACAGGAGGGAGGGAGAGAAAAAGTGCAGAAAGAGAGACAAAGATGTGAGGTGAGAAGCAACTGTGGAGAAGAGAGAAAGGCAGAGAGGAAAAGAAGAAAGAAACATGTAGGAACAAGTGCAGGCAAAAAAAAAAAAAGAAAGAAAATAAGAATAGACAATAAAGAAGAGAAGAGAGATGAAAAGAGGTGATAGGGAGACTACCCACTGACAGAGAAGGGGAAGAGGGACACCTCTCACAGTTCTAAGGAAGTGAAGCCAATCAGGCCCCTATGTTGTTACATGAAAAAGATAAATATAAGAACCCCAGGTGGGGTGTCTGGGTGGCTCAGTGGGTTAAGTCTCTGCCTTCGGCTCAGGTCATGATCTCAGGGTCCTGGGATCGAGCCCTGCATCAGGCTCTCTGCTCGGTGGAGAGCCTGCTTACCCCTCTTTCTCTGCCTGCCTCTCTGCCTGCTTGTGATCTCTCCCTTGTCAAATAAATAAATAAAAATCTTAAAAAAGAAAAAACAAAACAAAACCCCAGGCTCCCTGATTACTGAACTCTACAATTACTTTTGCAGAGTTAATTTTTAAAAACATATCCATTAAATCTTAAACATAACCATACCAAGTTCAAAAGTACTAGAAATGTTGAAGACACCTAACATCTTCAAACTCCACTGGAGGAGAATGATACACCATGGACACTCACCATGGAAACAAACCACTAATGACTAAACTGAAGGACATCAATGGGAAAAGAAGAAAGAATTCACAAGGCCAATAAGGGTAGGGGCAGGGCAATCCTCAGGGAGCTCACAAGAGGAAAGTCTGCCCCTCAGATCTGTTCTGGGTTACTCTCAAGACCCTTCCCACCAGATGTACCTCTACACTACCTCAAAACATAACTATTGTGCATAGAACCTGACAGAGAGTGAGTCTTCAATGAATGTTAGACAGTTAAATTATAAGTAAGTAAGGTTATCTGAGGGTAATTTTGAGAAGTCTCTCAATCCCAATCCTTTTACATCTTTTTAAAAATACATTAATTACCTGTCGTCTTCTCCACACTTGTTCCTTAGTAAGAAGGATAATAACATTTGGAAACATTTGAAAAAATGGTAGTTTACCTTAAAATTAAAAGGGTTATTTTATTAATTCTCCCAACTTGCATTTTGTTTTAAGTAATTTTATATTACACAAGTAATATCTTTCTGGAAGTTCAAAATTCTTGGTTTATAATTAAATTGTAAAGTGCTACCAAAAAAAAAAAAGTAAACCCATCTGTATTTCTATTGTAGAAGTTCAAAATCTTAAAACGTTCAATGAGTTGCAGAAAAAAAAATTTATGAAAGCAACATATAATTGAAAATAAACTACTTGTGTTTTTACCAATTTGCATTATTCCCTATTATTTTTTTCTTTCTGAAACATAAACTAACATCCCCTATAATGTTGCTCTTGAGTCAACTATTCTATAAAATCTTTTCCATGTATTCTCTGCTGTGTTAACTAGCCAGCATTGTTATTGTTGCTAGCTAGGTAGATGTCTTCATATTCTTGGAAGTTGTTTCTGTAGTTTAGGTAGCCTACTTTTCATAACAGAACATGGGTCTAAAAACATTTTACAATGTCTGAAGATATTTTTGGTTGTCACAACTGGGGAGGGGGTTGTACTGACATCTAGTGGGTAGAGGACAGGGATGCTGCTAAAACATCCTACTTGCACAGGAGAGCACCCTCCCCCCCATCAAGCCTATATATCCCCATTCCTAACAGAGTTATCAGGCCCAAATAGTGTCAAGTTTGAGAAATAATGTCAAAGTTGAGAAACTCTGTTCTAGGCCTAAATAGTACTTTGTAAGCGATATGTAAAAGAGAGGAACATGCTAAATTATATCACAGGATACACCCAGCAAAATCTAGACTGTGGGTCATTTTATAGAGCAAATAACACAATTTTTTAAACAAATTACAAGGAAAAAGATAGAAATTTCTAGTTTAAAAAAGGCTTAAATATTTAGATACATCAAGTGCAGGAATAAATGACTCCAGACCTGCCCTTCCACTATATTCTTTTCAGAACTGGACTACAGACAGCATAGAACTATGATCCTTAAGATATAGGATCGCACAAATGGGGTAGGCCTTCAACTGCCCCAACTTTCTGCCTGGAGGCACATTCTAGACCATGGCAAAGGAAGTAGAAAGACAAGCAGAGCAGACTTGGGCAGCTGGAATTGACAGAACAAAGTACCATAGAGGAAGGAGGTAGGCAAAGGATGAGCTCCAGAAATTTGCACAGGCAATTCCTTAATTCTCTTTCTAAATACAAAGCCACACATGTGTGGGTGAAACCCCACCAAGGATAGGCAAAGAATTTCCAGGGAGTTGTAACTGAACAATTCCCAGGGCTCCCACAGGGCTGGAAGACTTCTGAGTTTTCATCAGCCAGAGCTGAAAGACCCAATGAACAATGAAGAAGAGGTCCCAAAATGGCATGTGTTAATAGCATATCTAACTCAGACCTAATAAATTTGGTATTTTAGATTCACCCTGCAGAAGCTTTCAAAGAAGCTTTAAATTCTGTAAATTAAAAAAAAATTATATTTAAAACAAAAGTAATAACAATGTGTTGTGGTATTCACAAAATATACAGAAGTAAAATGTATGACAATAGCACGAAGGAGGGAAATGAAGCTATATAATAAGGTTTTTACATTATATGTAAAGTAGAATATTTGCAGGTGTATAATAGTAATAAGAAAAAATAAGAAGAGGAAACTAAAAATGTATATTAAAATCTTTATAGATACATTTAGGAAGCCAGTAGAGAATATAAGTGGAATTTTAAGGAATTAATCCAAAAGTAGGCAGGACAAGAATAAAAACAGAGGAAAAAAACCAAACAGATGAGACATTAAAAACAAACAGTAAGAGACTAGACCTAAGCCCAATCATAGCAATAATTACACTAAATATAAAGACTCTAAACACCGCTATAAAAAGGCAGAGATCAACAAAATGAATAGAAAAATATAACTCAACCAGGTACTGCCTATAAGAAATAGACTTGAAATAAATTGAAAGCAAAACAACAGAAAAAGATACATCATGCAAATCAAAAGAAAGCAGAAGTAACTCTATAATATCAGAAAAGGAATTTTACCAGGGATAGAATATCATAATGATAAATAAATCAGTTAGTCATAAAGACATAATCCTACAAATGTTTGCATGTAAAAAGAGCTCCAGAATATACGAGGCAAAACTGACAGAAATGTGGGGAAAAACAGACAAATCCCAATGATAGTTAAGATTTCAACAATCCTTTTTCATTAACTGATAGAAAATCTGTAAGGATATAGAAAAGTTGAACAATACTATCAACCAACTTGACCTGGTCGACATTTATAGGTAACCACCCAACAACAGCAGGGTACACATTCTATTCAACTGCACATAATATATCTACTAAGTCAGACCATATATGGGACCATACAAGAAGTCCCAAAAAATTTAAGGGGATTGAAATCATATAGAGCATGTTCCCTGACCCAAACAAAATTAAATTTGGAATTAATAACAGTAAATAACAGGGAAATCCCCAAATAATTGGAAATTATAAAACATACTTTTAAATAATAATATTTTAAACTGAATGAAAATGAAAACATAGCATTTCAAACTGTGTAAGTTACACAGTAAAAGCAGTGGTTCGATAAATATGCAGTTTTAGATGCTTTTAAAAATAAAAGTTCTAAAAAATCAATGATCTGAGCTTCCACTTTAAGAAGCTTGAAAATGAAAAGCAAATTAAACACACAGTACAGTAAGTAAGAGAAAGGAATAACGGTAAGAGTAGAAATCTATATCAAAAATAGACAACAAGAACAACAACAAAAAAGAAAACAGACAACAGGGAAAAATCAATGTAACTAAAAACTGGGTTTTTTGTAAAGAGCAAGCAAATAGATAAATATCTAGCTAGACTAATTAAAAAGTAACGGGAGAAAATGCAAATTACTAAAATCATGAATGAAAGAAGAAACATCAGTATAGACCCTATAGATATTAAAAGAGTGATGGGAATGTTACAAAAATTTGCCAGTTCAACAACTCAGATGAAATGGGAAAATTCCTAGAAAGACACAAATAACCAAACCTAACACAAGAAACAGAAAATCTGAATAGCCTCACATGTATTAAGGAAATTGAATTCATAATTTAAAATGTCCACAAAGAAAACTGCAGACCCAGTTGGGCTTAATGATGAAATCTATTGAACCAAATAAAATAATCCTACAAAAACTCTCAGAAGAAAATAGAGGAGGCAGGAACACTTCCGAACTCATTCTCTGAGATCAACATTACCCTGATAACAAAAATCAAAGACATTACAAGAAAACTTCAGGCCAAATTTCTTAACACAGTATTAGTAAGTCAAATCAATATATAAAAAAGGATAATACATTATGACCAAGAAGAGTTTGTCCCAGGAATGCAAGCTTATTTTAATATTCAATAGAGGAAAATCACCTGACAAAACTCCACATCTATTTATGATTAAAGCAGTCAACACAGAAAATAATTTCAACCTGATAAAACACATCTACAAAAAATCTACAGCTAACCTCATGATGAAGGACCATGTTTTCCTCTTAAGGATTCATATTGTTACTGAAGGTCTCTGCCAGTACAGTAGAACAAGACAAAGAGATAAAACACATTCAGATTGAAAAGGAAAAAGTAAAACATTTTATTCCAAGTTGACATGTTGTGTACCTAGAAAATCCTAAGGAAACTATAAATAAGCTACAACAACTAATAAATTAATATTATAAGGTCACAGAATATAAAGTCAATATTCTTCAATTTTATTTCTATATACTAGCAACAAACAATTGGACAATAAAATTTTAGAAACTAATACCATTTATAGTAACATCAAAAACCAAGTTTTTTTAGGAATAAATTTAATAAAACACATCCAAAATCCTAAATTTAAAACTACAAAACGCTAATGCAAGAAATTAAAGAAGTGAATAAATCAACAAGTATACCATGTTCATGGATTGGAAAACTCAATACTGTTAAACGTTTTATTTCTCTCAAATTGATCTATAGTTTGAAGCAAACCTAAACAATATTCCTCCTGGCTTTTTGTAGAAATTGACAGGCTGGGTCTAATATGTATATGATAATGTAAAATAACTGGAACAGCCAAAACAATATTGAAAAAGAACAAAGTTTGAGGACTTGCACTGCTTGATTTCCAAGACTTAACTACAGAGCTACAGTAGTCAAAATAGCATGACATTGATATAGAGACACACATCAACACAATAGAATAGAGTCCAGAAAGAGAACCACATATATACAGTCAATTGATTCTCAAGAGGTATCACAGCAATTCAACGGAGGAAAAGATAGTCTTTTCAATAAATGGTGCTGAAATAACTTGATATCCATATGAGAAACAAATGATCCTGGACCCTTACTTCACAGCATACCTTAAATTAAACTTAATATGTAACAAAGACCTAAACATATAACATAAATCTATCAGCCTTTTAAATTCAGGATTCAGAGGGGACGGCTGCCTATTTTTATAAATAAAAGTTTTGGGGGAACATGGTCATTACTCATTGTTTCTGTATTGTTAATAATTGCTTTTGAGCTACAACAGCAGAGTTGAATGTTGAGTGTATAGTCTATAAGCCTAAAATATTCATATTCTAGTCCTTTAAGAAAATGTTCGAGAATCCCTCTTTTTTTTTTTAAGATTTGATTTATTTGACAGAGAGAGACATCACAAGTAGGCAGAGACGCAGGCAGAGGGAGAAGGGGAAGCAGGCTCCCCACTGAGCAAAGAGCCCGCAGGACTTGAGCCCAGGACCCTGAGATCATGACCTGAGCCGAAGGCAGAGGTTTAACCCACTGAGCCACCCAGGCGCCTGAGAATCCCTCTTTTAAAGAAAACATGGGGAAAAATCTAGGGAACAGTTTCTCAGACAGACACAAAAAGCAAGAACCACAAAGAAAACATTGGTAAACTGGATATCATCAATATTTAGAACTTCTGCTCTTTGAAAAAGAACTTAAGAAGTGAAAGACAAGCCACAAATTGGGAGAAAATATCTGACAAAGGAATTGTATCCAAATTATATAAAAAATTGTTACAACTCAATAAGAAACAAACAACCCAATAAATTAATGAGTAAAATATATGAATAGAAACTCTGCAAAAGAAGACACACAAAGCACATGAAATAGTGTTCAACATTATTAGCATCAGGGAAATGCAAATTTAAACCACAATGAGATACCACTAAATATCTACTAGAATTCTTAATTTTAGCTAGACTTCAATACCAAATTTTGAAAAGGATGTAGAGCAACTAAAACTCTCACACATTGCTGCTAATGAGGCACCACTTTGGAAAACAGGCTGGCAGTTTCTTATACAATTACACACATTTACCATACAGCCCAGCAGAAATGAAAACACATTCATCCAAAAACTTGTACATAAATGTGCACAGCAACTTTTTTTTCATGATAGTCAAAGACTGGAGAAAAACCAAATGTCCATCAACAGATGAATGCATAAACAAATTGTGATACAGACTTACAATGGAATACTACTTAACAATAGATATCCATGATATAACAAAAACCACAGATGATTCTCAAAAGCATTATGTTAAATGAAAGAAGCCAGGCACAAAATAATATATACTGTATAATTCCATAGATGATGAAACTAATCTTTAGAAACAAAAAGCATGACTGGTACCTGGGGGCAGGGGTTGTGGGGTGATGGTGGGGGAGTTCCAAACGAGCATGACAGAACTTTTTAAAGTGATGGCAATGTTTTAAGATCTTGATTACAGAGGTGATTACATGGGTGTACATGTTTGCCAAAACTCATGCAAAGTGTATAAAAATCTGATAGCATGCTAGTGCTCAATGAATATTAGATAAATAAATTATAAAATTACAGAATGTTACATTTGAGTAGTCCTTCAAACTCAACTAACTCCCTTCCTTAACACTTTTCAAACTATTTTCCATCTCCTTCCTTGGGAAGGAAGACTATGGTATTTAAAAACTTTCTCAATGACAAATATTGAAACATTTTGTTTAAGTTTTTTTTTTTTAATTTTTATTTATTCATTTGACACAGAGAGAGAGATTATAAGTAGGCAGAGAGGCAGGCAGAGAGAGAGGAGAGAGGAGGAAGCAGGCTCCCTGCTGAGCAGAGAGCCCGACGCGGCCTCGATCCCAGGACCCTGGGATCATGACCTGAGCCGAAGGCAGCGGCTTTAACCCACTGAGCCACCCAGGCGCCCGAAACATTTTGTAAGAAAAAGAAAAATTCTTATCTAAGGAGGCAGTATAAGCAAATGTCTCTTTTGCTTATCAGAGTAATAATAAAGATAAAGAAGGAAGGGTAAACACTGTACAAAAATCCTCATGTACCAAAACCTGTTCCTGACTCTCCTTTTAAACCTCCTTGTTTCTTTACACATCAATGTGTCCTTATGTATTGTGGCTCATCATCATCTGGAGCTGAGGTAGGAAACTAAAAACAAACAAAATAGCCTTCAAAGCACAATCACGGAAGCTGATCCCTAACATCCTGGTATACATTACAGATAACCAGCAATTCTGTCCAGAAGGGCCTTTCTGCCTTCTGTGCTTACTGAAATTATTCTGTTAATTTCAATCTCACACAAAACATTTCTTCCAAGAAGCCTTTTCATTTCCTCCACTGAAAATAAACCATTCCTCTATTTTTCTATAGGACATTCAATATACTTTCTTGGGTAGCTCAATATTTTATGACTTGGGCCCTATCAATTTGTAATTACCTATGAAAGCTTCCATAGGACTGTGTCTAACATACAGTGGGATGAAACTAAAGTATCTGGGTGACTGCTGAATGAATCACTGATGGCACAGGAATGCAAATCCTTCCAGGGGGCCTTCTGGGTGTGAGCTTTGTTCAACATAGTGCTCACTCCTGGGACCAACAGCAGTGGTTGTGGAAGCCCACATTCCTAGGTCAAGGGCTTCTACAGCTGGGAAGTGAAGGCATCGATAATTTAGGTGGATGTTCTATTTTAGGCAGGTGGGAAGAGTGGGAATGACCAGCCACCACAGATTTGCTGAACTGTGCTTTCTTCATCTCAGCCAAAGTTCTATTTCCTACAAATTTGGGGACTGAAACATTTTCTACCCAGGCCTACCTTACTTTCCTTCAAGTTCACTCTCAAACCCTTCTCAGAATCAGGAGACCAGAGCTATTCCTACCACAAAGCTAATGAATTCTAAGGGTCAGGGCTCCTCACTTGCACTGTTCCTACAATCAGGAAACATTTTTAATTATGCATTTCTGGCAAACTGCCTAAAGAAATCTCTGAAGAAAGGAATCTAAATCTCCAAGATTCTATAATTTGTTCTGACTTCTTTACTTATGAGTTCTTTTTCCTGAAGAGAAAACCCCTTTCCCAAATGGAATGAAGATGCAAAGCTAATTCCCACTAAAAGAGGAAAATTAAAAGAGAAATGAGGAACAAAAAACTCAATAGCAATTTTGGCTCCATCACGGTCTTGGAAATTTCGCCAAACACTTAACACCCCCCAAATATACAACATTAGAAGACAGAGGACATGAAAAAAATCCCCAAACACTAATGTACAGAGGAGGAGTGATAAAAACAAAAAACAAATAAACAAAAACACCTCACCCTTGTCTGTAAAAAGTGGTTGTGGTGAAAAAGCGAGATAAACCCTGGACGGAAGGGGGCTGGTGAAGGGACAGTTACTGGGGAAAAGAGGAGTAGGGAGAGGGACTTGGTGTGGAGAGTGACAGAGAAGCACGAGTGGGGGCACTCAGAAAGGGAAAGTGTTTTTCTACCTTCAGTTCTTCAAATAATAAGCAGCCTGGGCCTCGGTTACATGAAGTGTGATAAGAAAAGGTAGATATGGAATACGAGATGTCTGTTATTTTATCCAATCTTTGCCACTTGTTAGATTGAAATTTCCTAAAACGCCACCAAACTTCCAAAAAGATCCCCAAGCGAGGAAGACGAACTTGAAGTCCCAGTGAAGGAAACCAGTAGGGTAAAGGGGTAAGGGAACCCCTGAATTGCGCACGGAGGCGATGAGGGCGTGTGGTCAGAAAACCGAGAGGGGGTGCAAGGCGCTCGGGGAGCACCTGCAACGGGATGAAAGCCTGCCGGGAGAGCCTCTCCCCCGCGGCCGCGCAGCGTCACCTAATTCAGGGCACCCATCCAGGGTCCGAAGTGTCCGCGCGGCGACTGCTCGCGCTCTTCCCAGTTCCTCCGCTCCTGCCGCACCCCGGGCGCCGTTCGCCCCGTCGGAGCCGTCCCGGAGGACCAGGAGCACAGAGGACACGAGCGCGACCCCCAGCGCAGCCCGCCGCCGCCTCGCCTCGGGGCCGCCGCACGGGCCACCCACACCCTGGACCGCAACCCGCCCGCCGCACCGCGGACGACCCAGCCCCAAGCCCCGAGCCCCAGCCGCCGCGGCCCGACCGAGGGCCACCGCCCCACACTCACCGCGCCGCTCCATCCC
>LNAC01000278.1:895077-1016875 GCA_002007465.1 Ailurus styani
GCTGCCGGCTCTAGCACGCGGAGCGCGGGTTGTCAGCGGCACCCCAGCGGGCAGGCTGTCCCCAGCATTGCAGGACGTGTTAGCCACCGAGTGAGGCTTGGGGCACGACAGGCGGAGCGAACCTTAGGCACGAGTCACCTTTTGTATCTTCCAGCAGGTAGCAGATACTCTGTCCTTGTTTAAGTGGACAGGGCGCCTGGGTGGCTCAGTGGGTTAAAGCCTCTGCCTTCGGCTCAGGTCATGATCCCAGGGTCCTGGGATCAAGGCCCGCATCGGGCTCTCTGCTCAGCAGGGAGCCTGCTTCCTCCTCTCTCCTCTCTCTCTCCTGCCTTTCTGCCTACTTGTAATCTCTCTCTCTCTGTGTCAAATGAATAAATAAAATCTTTTAAAAAAAAAAGTGGACACTTCTTTGGTGGGCACTGAATTTCTCCCAGTGGGCAATCTGATCTTCAACTTGCTTTGTCTGCCTCCTTCCACACCTTCCTTCTCCTTTTCAGAACAAAAATACATCTTGTGCTCAACTTTAAAACTGACCCACTTTCTTCTATCTTCGACTGTTTGTCACTTTCAAAATTAAACTACACATAACATTAAATTTTATATATAGTACCCGGCTCAGTAAATACTAGTTAAATGCATGTCCCCCGACTATGCTCTTTGCTTCTTACCACTAAATGCTCCTTGAGTAATGTGACTCATCAACGCTGTTGGGGAAACAAACAACCAAAATTAAAGCCTTTATCTAGATGTTGGATCGCACATCATATGTGAAAAAAAAAGTGCGGCGTTTCTATTGAATAGTTAGAGTATAAATTAGTAACACTTAACAGCCAGGAATACTCTGTCGTCTAAGCTGAGACAAAGCAGGCGCTTCATGAATACTTGCTGAATAAATGGGCAAAATTATAGGAAGGGAATTTGAAAAAAAATCCCTCAATCTCCTCCTTCCTTTAAATCTTTCTCAGATATATTAAACACCTGTCACAGTCTCCACTTTTCTTCATTAGTCAGGAGAAACATGATACTTGAAAGCATTTTCGGAGAAAGATGGTAATTCATTTCTGCAATAAAATAAATACAATTATTAACTGAGAAAGAATGAACATCAATAATTTGTCATCTGGGACAGATCTCTCATGTGTGTAGTAAAGAAAAGAAGAAAGAAGAGGCAATACCTCCACCAAATCCTATAATAGTGTCCCAGCTCGTGGTCTTATAAACTGACTTGTTCTTACCTATAAGTGTTTCTTGGTTAAAGTGGCTCAGAATCACAGTTTTGGAACACAAGGAATCACAGGCAAATAAAAATTCAGACACATATTTGGATGTTGGATTAATAATGAAACTTTCCAACAGATGGTATAATATTGCTATTTTATGATTATAGTATTTGTTAATCACACATAATCACTCTGCCGATTGAAATGTTCTTCATCCTTTCCACGATGAAGAGAATACCACCTCTTCTCTGAAGCTTTCCTGTTCTCACTGAAAATCAATCATCCCATTTGACATTATATAGTATATAGAATTCTATTTTTTAAAATATTTTATTTATTTATTTGACAGAGACACAGCAAGAGAGGGACCACAAGCAGGGGGAGTGGGAGAGGGGGAAGCAGGCTGTCCGCTGAGCAGGGAGCCCGATGTGGGGCTCCATCCCAGGATCCTGGGATCATGACCTGAGCCGAAGGCAGACGCTTAATGACTGAGTCACCCGGGCGCCCCTAGAATTCTATTTTTGTGCCACTTGTGATTTTTATGAAGTATTTTATTTAGTTGTCTTTATTTATACTACTTAAAATATACAGGTCTACAGTATTATGTTACTTTGGCCTATGTTCAATACAGTAGGGGCTCCTACTAAGTTTTTTCTGGAGGAATGTTGAGGGAATGACCAGTGAGCCCCGGGATAAAAATCTTTCCAGGATGCCTCCTCCTTCCTTCCTTCTCTTCCCTTCCTTTTCTTTCTTTCTCTTTTCTTTCTTTCTTTCTCTCTTTCTTCCTCCCTTTCTTTCTTTCTTTCTTTCTTTTTCTTTCTTTCTTCCCTCCCTTCTTTCTTTCCTTCCTTCCTTCCTTTCTTTCTCTCTCTTTCCTTTCTTCTTTCTTTCTTTCTTTCTTTCTTTCTTTCTTTCTTTCTTTCTTTCCTTCCTTCCTTCCTTCTTTCTTTCTTTCTTTCTTTCTTTCTTTCTTTCTTTCTTTCTTTCTTTCTTTCTTTCTTTCTTTCTTTCTTCTTTCTCCATAAGCTCTTCTCAACCTCTTGGAACTAGTGAAACCAAGTGCAATGGCCACTAAAAGTAAAGCCTGCCCCAGGTACCCTGTACCTTGAGTTGAAGGGCCTGATAATGTAGGCAGATGCTCCATGTGGCAGGTGGAGATGGGAATCCAGAACCACAGGATAGTATAGTAGACAGGTGCTTTACCTCTCAGTCATGCTTCAGTGACAGTCTATTTAGGAGAGTTCAGCATGGTCCACCAGACCTATCACATGTTTACTTATTCCACAAAGACTTACTGAGTACCTCCAATATGCCAGGCATTCTTCTAAGCACAGGGGTTTTTATCAGTGAACTTTAAATCCACTTCCAGGCTCTCCTCAACCATGACTAAATCCCTGGGAGAAGAGAAGAAATAATGGAAGCAGGTAGGGATGGCCCAAAGTCAAGCAGGTTCCCTGTCTTTGGTGTTGTCCTTGACCTTCACTGCAGGAGCACTTAGAAAGAACCACAGAGAGCCAGACAGGCCACAATGAGTACAAAGGCTCCAGATTCCAAAGTGTACAAAACTCACCGAGCAGGTTATTAATCTTGATTCCATGATGGTTGTAATTGAGAAACAAGGAATCAATTCAGACCACATGCTGGAAATGAATTTGAAAGAGATTGCAAACATCCAAGAAGTCTGTGTTGCCATCAGGAGAGGAAACTAAGATTGACTGAAAAAAATAAAGAAAAACTCCAGTGAGTGTATGCATATATCATATTCATCGTATGTCTAAATTAACATATTAAATTTCAAACCCCAGTTCTTTTCCATGTATTTTAAGTTCTCTGTAAGATATTTAATTACATGAACCTCTGTGCTTGAGTCATCACATACCATGACCTTACCTAATGTCCTAAGAACACGTGTAAGGAATTTCTCCTAATAATTAATTGTTGACCCAAAATAATACTATTGGATTAAAAAATGGAATTGTTGACGTTGTTGTGAATAAAGAAATGATGATGACAGTAATAAAAACTAGCCCTCTGTGGTCTACTCTGTGGTAGATACTGTCTTAATAATTCGTTATATTCAGTAAGTCATTTAGTTCTCACAAGCCTGCGAGGTACTATTATCATCCCCAGTTACAAATGAAACACTGAGGCACAAAACAAAAGAAGTTCAATAAAGGGCTTCTGCTGGATTTGGGGTGCCTGAGTGGCTGAGTCAGTTAAGTGTCCGACTCTTGATTTTGGCTCAGGTCATGATCTTGGGGTCCTGGGATCGAGCCCTACCTCGAGCCCCATGTCAGGCTACGTGCTCAGTGGGAAGACTGCTCGAGATTCTCTCCCTCTACCCTCCTACCCTCCACTTGTGCATGCACTCTCTCTTTCTCTCAAATAAATAAGTAAATAAATAAATAAAGTCTTTTTTTTAAAAAAAAGAGTTTTTGCTGGACTTAAAGTTGATGTTAAGATGAAGATAAGTTTGATTGTTCTTTCCTTGGATTTCCTTGGGAATCAATCATTCCTCTTACTCTACCACTCTGGCCTTCTTGCTATTTCCCAGATACCCCAAGGTCCCTCTGGCACAGAACTTTTGCCTTTGCTGTTCCCTCTACCTGGACTGTATCTACATGACTTCCTCTTTGTTCCCTCCCAGGCTCCTGTTATTCCGTATCATTGACGTGTTCTCTGGCCAGTCCATAGAAAACAGTATTTCCCTTCTTGGATACTCCCCCATCTTTCTTACTCTGTTTTAAATGTTACCATGGCAGTTATCCCTCTACTGATTTGGTATAGTTATTAGTATGTATTTTTATTTTCCTTCACTAGTGTCGGAAGTTAAGCTCCGTGGTGGAAGGGACTCTACCTGTTTTGTTCACCATTGTATCCCCAGACCCTGGAAAAGTACTTGAAATTAATCAACAAATGAAAAAGTTTAAAGAAAATAACATACGCCTAAATACCAGATTAATCTTTTGAAAAGAATAGTCTGTTAACATTTTGAAAAATTTACTCAGGTAAGAGAACCATATTGCTTTGTCAAAGATTTTACATTAGTTGCTCAGAACCAACATACTAACACGTGACAAATTTAATTACTTCACCCATCTCTATCTGAAAGAGCCATAAATAACTCTAGAATCTAAAAATATTTCCTTCCTTCTTTAAAGTGGAGAGGCAAACATTTTCTGCTATTGTTTTTCTTTCATTTATACTGCCAAATGCTGACTTAAGAAAGCAAATACAGCTACTCCTTACCTGTGAATTCTATTCCATGGTCAACATGATGCTTTTGAGTATATCCTGTCATTTAATCTCACCAAAACATTATGGGATAGGAAGATGAGATCTGTTTTTCCCAAGAGTATATCAAAAATTTTTGGAGTCAGAGTGACATTAGAGATCATCTATTCCATTCTCCTTCATTTTATAAGGAAAGCCCAGCCCAGCTTTCCCAAAGATCATATGGTTAGTAGTTGCCCTAATTCAGCTGGAGCCAAGACCAGAGCTCTTTCTACAGTAACTGATAGATTAAGCTCTTAGACAGTCTCTAAGTCTATGAAATGAGATTAGAGCACCTACCCAACTCATTTTTAGTTTCATGTGTAAATATTTAAGCTATACTGACATGTTTAAACAGGAAATTTGTTCTACAGATTTACTCCTATTATTTTGGAGGTCTGGCCTATTAAGTTACTAAAATTAATGTCCTAAAAAAAATGTACCCAATGAGGAGTTTGGTTTGCTCTTGAAGTAGAAAGTTGTCCTGAGACATTCTGGAACACACACACACACACACACACACACACACACACACACACACACACATTACTGCCTTTCTCCTAGGGAGAAGGCTGGCTGGCTTTAGGAAAGAGTAAAGCCCAGTGGAAACATTGCTAATCTCTTTCTTTATCTACTTACTGAACAAATATTGCTGAACTCTGAGAAACAATGCTACCAGTAGGGACTTTAATAAGTGTTTATCTTTCTAACTGCATATTTATATAGGGGTGACTGCCTGTGGCATGCTTGCTAGAGGATTGGGAAGTGGTTGATTGTAAAAGTTGAAAAACATTTAGTTTTACAAACCTGTTTCAGCAAAGTCTCCTTTTAAGTTTATTCAACAGAAGGTTGCATTCTATAGCATCAGAAGAACTGTTATTATCTCATCATTTAGGTACCTGGACTTAAACTATTTTATCCTGGGATGCCTGGGTGACTTGGTCAGCTAAGTGTCTGCCTCTGGATCAGGTCATGGTCCCACGTTGGGCTCCCTGCTCAGCGAAGAGCCTGTTTCTCCCTCTGCCTGCTGCTCCCCCTGCTTGTGCTCTGTCTCTCTGACAAATAAATAAAATCTTTTAAAAAAAACTTAAAAAATAAACTATTTTATTCTGAAACTATCTCAATAGCTAGGGCTTAAATTAGAAGGAAGAAAATATAAGGAAAAAACTAGTCCTCTGAGTTAATAATCCTATTAACTCTTATTGGTGTCTGGAAATGTCTGTAAACGCTTCTGTTTCAAAGACCTTGGAAAATATTAATTGATTATCACTGTTGGACTGGTGTCTTTTGCCAATGATATATTTGACATTGTTATTATGCTTGATGACATATTCAGTTTAGGGTGCTCATCAGTGTAATTAAATTTTGTCTGGGAGCTACATGGTCCTAGAGTGTATGAGATCACAAACATAACCATATACGTTACTAGCCAGAAAGCTGATGAAATCCCTGTTATGTAACATCACTGAAACCATCAGCTTAGTATATTCAGGGTGGAGAACAAATGGAGTAGCAAACAAGGCATCAAGACTGTAAGTTACCTTGCCTAAGGGTTAGCCTGAGTTGTGCTACAAAGGTGAAACATGCATCTCTCCTATGAATAGATGAAGACAAACACGCTTAGTTGGAATGAACAAGATCAAGCCAACTTCTAATGACTTCCTTCTGGGTAATGACTAAGAATCAAGAGCAGGGGAAAAAGAGTTCCATTCTGGAAAAATGACTAAAAGATAAAACAACTTTATCAAGAAACCAGAATCTAAGTAAATGAGTAGACCAGTAGACAAGAGGTCTTGATATAGACCTTGGCGTTACTTAGATACTAAAATAAGTAGAAGCATAGAATGTGGGTCAAGGAACAGTGGCTTTGTAGAAAGACTCTTTGAAGGTGTTTCATGAAGAACTGGTATTTTAATCTACACAAGCTTTTCTTGAATACCAAGTCAGTGAAATGGAGCTGCCAATCTCAATAGCAATGTTATATTCAGGAATTAGTGTTTGAAGTGCTATGAAATTGAAGGGGCTAGGTGGTTTTGGTAGTGGGGGTGGGACAAGACTTGGGGGAGAAGGAAAATTTCTTGAGAACAAAGTGGGTCACTGATTTATCTTACAAGGTGTTATGGGCTGAATTGTGTTCCCTCAAAACTCATATGTTGAGGTTCTAATCCCTCATACCTCAGAATGTGACTATATTTGGAAATAAGGACTTTAAAAAGATACTAAATTAAAAATGAGGCCATTAGTGTGGGCCCTAATACAATATGACTGATGTTCCTATAAGAAGAGAAGAGTAGAGGGTGCCTGGGTAGCTCAGTTGGTTAAGTGGCCAACTCTTGATTTCAGTTCAGGTCATGATCTCAGGGTCTTGAGCTCAAGCCTTGCAACAGGCCTCACAATGAGATGGGAGAGTGCGCCTTGGGATTCTCTCTCTCCCTCTCCCCCTCACCACACTCTCTCATGCTCTCTCTCTCTCTCGCTCTCAAATTTAAGTCTAAAAAAAAAAAAGAAGGAAGAGAAGATTAGGACATAGAAACACACAGACCATGTAAAGACACCCAGAGAGATCATGTGAAGACACAGGGAGAATACAGCTATCTATAAGCTGAAAGAAGCCTCAGAAGAAACCAGCCACACCAAGACCTCGATCTTAAGCTTTTAGCTTCCAGAATTGTGAAAAAATAAATTTCTGTTAAGCCACCCAGTCTGTGGTACTTTGTTATGGCATCTGTAGCAAAGCAACACACAACACCATATAATTTCTAGGAATCAAATAATAATACCATTACTGAGTTCTAGTTTGACCCAGGACCATTTCCTCCTCCCACCCCATAGAAATATGAAGTCCAAGTCTGGCTGAATGTTGCCATTATCTAACTCTTGAAGAAGGTATTTCTTCTTCATAATATTTACAAGTCACAATGAGTCAATATCACTCCTACTCTGGGGTGTAGGCCAGGATGTGGCCTCATCACCATTGTAATATTGTCATTAAAATCAGAAGGCAGGATGTTTACGAGCCTGCTGTTCTGTGAGTATTTTCAGCAGGAGGAGACTGATTGGTTTCTGCTCATAGTGGAAGGGATATTCCGATCTCTTCATTTGTATCTAACAGAGGAAGATTTAGAGTGGCAATTGTAACGATACCACTGCTGCCACTGCAATTAGTATTGGTAGCTAGTTAATAATAGCAATTCCATCACAGTTTTTGGTTCATAATAAGAGCTTAATAAGTGTTCATTCCCTTTTCTATTTATTCTTTCACAGCATTTCACAGTGTACAAAGCTCTATCGCATAGGTTACCTCAGTTTATCTTCAAAACAAGTGTGTGAAATATGAATTATTGTTATCGCTCTTACTCAGATTTCTGATAAGAAAGCTGTATCTCAGTGAGGGGAAGCTATTTTACCCCAAGTTGCACAATCAATTAATAGCAGAGATTGAACTCAAAGCAAGGTCACCTATCTCCTCATGCAGGACACTTTCCAACTCACCCACCAGTTCTAAATAGTCCTATCCCACACCGTAAGTTTCAAATAATCAAGTTTCAATAATCTAGTTTGATCAAAGAATGACATTTTCTCTATATTTCTGTATTATGTATATTCCTATACATCAAATATTCTAGGTAATAGAGAACTTTGACATTTATTGTATGTATTGTGCTTATTTTACAAATACTACAGGAATAAACATTTTGCACATGTAAATGAGCAGAAGAAGAGAAACTGCCTCAGTAAATTACTTCTCCCACCACTGGCCTTGGTTCAGAATTTCTAAAGAGTGAGTACTTACAAAAAAAAAAAAAGAATACTTAGACGATACTTTCTCTTAAATACAGAATTCAAACTACTAATACCCAGGGATAGATTAGTACCCAGTACTAATCTTTAGATATACTATAGTATATTATCTTATAATATATATAATTCATTTTACTTGGAGTCTACATGTGTGTGGAGTGGAGAGGCAATAGTATTGTTTTATGGAATATGTCTTTTGATTCTTTATGCTAAACTTATAAGCAAACTTTTGGAATATAATCCATTCATTGGATGAGGACTCCTTTAAAATTCAGAATTTTCAAAGAATTAGTTTATGTTCCTCTTAAACCAATCCTTTCATGATTTAGAGGGCACTTCAAGAATCTTACTATGTCTGTAGATTATTGTGACATATATGACATAACCCAATGATATATACCCTATAGATGCAGAGAAGGACTAATTAATAAGACACTGGATGATGACAAAGTATTAATGACATTACATAGGTGTTACTATGCTGTTGGAAATTCTGTAAGGATCCCTGATAGCTTGTGAATGAAGTCCAGCATATGCATTGATTGATGACTCATACCATACTTGTTCTTTCTTAGAGAAGGAAGATGATAGAAGCCCAGCTCAGGGATGTTTGACTGTGATGACAAAGGGCCAATTATGAGGCCTGATATACAAAGGTATTAAAATGGAGGTTGAAAATTCAGAACACTAGAGGTAGGGGCTGATTGAGAGAGCCAGAAGGCAGGCATTCATTCCTACTTAGCTCCAGAACACTGGGGTAATGGGTAGGGTGACCAACCACATGACCCAATTTGCCTCAAATAGTTTCACTTAATGCCTATTGTTCAGGCAAAATTATTATCAGAACCTCCTCTCACTCTAAAAAGTGCTCCAATTTGTAAAATATGGTGTATGGACACTCTATTCATAGGAAGATTTAAGCAAAGTATTGCCTGGTCTTCTGATTTTTCAATTCAGAATTTTGGGTTTTTAAAGAGCATCTTTGGATTTTTAATGCGGGCAACAAATTCCAAATTTTTAAAAATGTTATCAAGGTCAAGGAATACTAATGAGGGGAAGAATCTGGCATGGAATCTTCCAGTTTATAACTTCTAGATTAAAATGTCTGGCTGATATGAGAGTGCTCTTTGGTTTGCCCTTTGGAGAATTTGTCTCGCATGTGGCTGGTGAGAAAAAGTCTTTGGATGCTTCCTACATGGGAGGGCCTTCTTGCTCTAGGAAGTTCCAGTAGAAATCAGTGTGAGCTTCATGAGTTAAAAGGCCCTGATATGAGCAACTTGGGCCAGTTGTAGCTTTTACTAATGATTATAGCTAGTACTTCACGTGTACTAAATGCATTACATAGATGATCTCACTTATTGTTCACTATAGTTCTACAGGTAAGATACTAACTATCTCCATTGTCCTAATGAGGAAACTGACACTTAAAAGACTAATTAGTTTGAACAAGGTCATCCAGCTAGTGGGTGGCAAAATCAGGATCTGAACTCATGTCAAACTTGACTCCAAAGTCCATACCTTAGTGTCTGTGTATCTCAGTATCTGTGGCTTCCAAAGGTAGAGAGATCAAACTTTTTCCCCCTTGGGACATTTTTTCATTTGAGTGAATCGTTTTTGACCTCTTGTCACTACGGAAAATTATAATCTTGACTTTGGGTCTATAAGAAGACATTTTCTTGCCTTTATTCGGGGCTTTGACCAGAGGCCCAGTGGTTCAGTGCAAATCTTGGATTGGGAGACCCCTTGGAGGTTTAGAGCCAAAGTTCTAGTTCGTTATAAGCAGTGTTCATTTTCCAGGTGTCCCTTCTGCTCAGATTGCTTGAGAATCTATGGTGATGCTAGGCAGTTGGTCAAAGATTTAAGGTTTTATGGTCTTAGTCATCTCTGTATCCTGTATCCATTTTAGAAATATAAATAAGAAAGAGACCTCTCCCAATGGAGACTAAGAAAAGCATAGGGTTTTCTTTCCATTATTTACTTGCCCAAAAATTGGAGAATGTTTAACATGTTATACTGGGTTGGATTGTCTCCCCCCAGAACTAATGTCTGCCTGGAACTTCAGAATATGACTTTCTTTGGAAAAGGGGTCTTTGCAGATGTAATTTGTTAAAATGAGGTTACACTGGATTAGGGTGAGTCCTAATCTGATGACTGGAGTCCTTATAAGAAGAGAAAGAGATACAGGGACCTCTATAGAGAGAAGATAGTCATATAAAGATGAGTAGAAATTAGAGGAATGCAGCCGTAAACCAAGGAGTACCAAGGACTGCTGGCAACCATCAGGAGCTAGGAGAGGCAAGATAGTATTCTCTAAAGACTTCAGAGGGAGAATGGTCCTGCCAATGTCTTGATTTGGAACTTCAAGCCTCCAGGACTGTGAGAAAATACATTTCTATTTTTTTTAAGATTTCATTTATTTATTTGAGAGAGAGAGAGAGAGGGAGAATACAAAGGGAGAGGGAGAGGGAGAAGCAGACTCCCCTCTGAGCATGAATCCTGATGCAGGACCTGGGATCCCAGGACCCAGGATCATGACCTGAGCCGAAGGCAGATGCTCAAGTGACTGATCCACCCAGGTGTCCCAAATTTCTATTGTTTTTAGCCATCCAAATTTGTGGTAATTTGTTACAGCAGCCACAGGAAACTAGTACTAATGTTAAAGAAAAAATTTAAATACTGTAATGCCCACTCCGAATAGAATGCAGGAATTTGTGTTGATTATTTAAATTCAGAGTCCCTAAGTCAAAAGTTCAGAAAGTATTTCTTAACCACTGTTACCTAAAGAATATACTCTTCAGAGAGGCAAAATTCCCTCCATAGATACTGTGAAAGCATCTGTGGAATTTCAACAGAGGACTAGAGGCATCCAGTGTATTGGTTCAGTATGGCTCAGTTCTAAGCTAATCTTGACCAAGACTGGTTGTGATAGGAAGCCCTTTAACCAATCTACTATTCCAAGTCTGAAATCCAATATAGCTAGGATGAGCCATAAACATTGGAGTGTGCATTATGTGGTAGTCTTTCCCCATTTTCTGCCATGTGTGCCCTGTCTGGCATCTGACTCAATTTCCCTCTTGGGACTATGATTCCCACAACTTCACCAGCTTTCATTTCTTTAGGGTCTGTTTCAACTTGGATGGACTCTGTGCAACAGGGAAGAACCTCTTATACTCTCAATTCTTAGAATGCCCATGTCAGGCACCTGGGTGGCTCAGTGGGTTAAAGCCTCTGCCTTCGGCTCAGGTCATGATCTTAGGGTCCTGGGATCGAGGCCCACATCGGGCTCCCTGCTCAGCAGGGAGCCTGCTTCCTCCTCTCTCTCTGCCTGCCTCTCAGCCTACTTGTGATCTCTCTCTCTCTGTCAAATAAATAAATAAAATCTTAAAAAAAAAACCACTTTAAAAGAATGCCCATTGTCCATTCTGAGAAAAGCTAGCCACAGCTTCCACCTCCTGCACTCAGCTGATTCTACCACATTTGCATGTCTCATTCAAGAGTAGCCCATTTTGGGCCTATTAGTGTTCTATGAAGTAATTGGGCAGGAGAGTTCTACCCAATGAGGAAAAAGGTAAGCAACAGCACAATTACGACCTTCTATGTTGGAGAGTTTAAGTCCCTGGAGACCCCCTGCTATTGGTAGCAGGAACAGAAGTTGGGAAGACACAGAAAGTAGAAACCATGAAGGTGACAAATGCCATTAGTGAGCAGAAGCCATGAAACAAAAAGAACACATGAAGTTGGCAGTAAAAGGCAGGAACAGTGAAAACACAGGCTAAGTGTAAAAAGGACAGAGCATTACAATCAGGTTGTTGGGTGCCCAGGGTCTCATCAGACGGCCCAAGCTGCACTGTATTCTAAAGCAGCTTCTAGTTTTTAAATACTGTTCTGGTCTCTGCGAGGCACAGCTGTACAGCCATGAAGAGGGTTCCCTGACTTCCTTACACCTTTCATCCCTGTAACATCATCTTATCCCTTCAACTCCTGCCATTAACTAAGGTAAATACATCTCTATTCTTGAAACATTAAAAAAACCCCCACAAAACAGTCTATGAAACCACCATGTGCCAATGCCGAGTTCCATGAGTTTAGAATTCTTGGATACCCTCACAGTGATCCTAAGTATCCAGTCCCCCATTGGACACTGATCCTCAACCTGCTCATTACCATAGCTTGGCTAGTCCTTCTTACTCCAGTTCTGCTGTTTCCCCTTTCCCAATTCACTTGCTGTAGAAGTTCTGACATGCCTTATAAATCAAGACACATGGGTTATAATACTGGTTTCATTCAGCGATGAAGTAATAAACATTTGCATTTATTTCAACAAGGTTAGGTCTCACTTGTCTTTACTGTGTTATATAAATGGTTCAAGTGTAGCTACATCTTAACAGAATGAAAGATTTCAGTAATTTAGAAGTCAAAGATTTGGGGTCTTCTGTGTCCAGCTTATCTGGAATCAGAAACTGCAGTGCTCTAAAGACATTAGAAGTCTTGTAGACCATGTGTTCATGCATGATTTTGAAGTATGATTATGAAGTGTCAAACAAGGAGGCAGAACTCCTCAACATAATGAATTTCACCTGATGCCCTAATTCTGCTTAGGTATTATATGGTATGTTTCTATTTTCTGTTTATAATAACATAGGTTCATTTTAGAAAATTGGTGAGAATTTTAACACAATCTATAACATCCCTACTCAAGACAGTGATTATTAATGCCTTAGTATTCCTCATTTTAGTCTTTGTGCATTTGTAGATATATATAAATTTTTTCACAAGATTGAAATTTTCCTATGTATAGGAAAACTTTCTATTTATGTTTGCTTTGTTTTGTTTTGCTTTTGCTTTTCCTTTACCACTTAGTGTTTTACAACATAAGCATTTCCCCATGCCATTTAGGATTCTTCAAAGGCATGATTTAGTGTGGTCACATAGTTGTTCATTTTCCAGAAGTTCCTTATATTGACCTACCATTGAATGTTTATATTCTTCTAGTTTTTCTTAGGCATGAATAACAAGATAGTGAGCTTTTTTGTACATAGAGCTGAGGTTGTATCAATCCTTATTTTCTTAGATTAGATCTCTAGAAGTGGAAGTTTTGGTCAAAGTCTAGGCATATTTTTATGGATCTTTTGACATATGGCCAAACTGGTCCCTGAAAAGCATGTACCTTTTCGCAGTCTTGGCAGTGGCATATCGGAATGGCATCTCAACCCAGCAACATTTGATTTCTTGCCCCCATGAAGTAGTGAAGTCCCACTAAGCCTTGGAGTTCTTGCTGGCTCCTCCCTGAGTCCTTCTTTGTTAGGTTCCATACTGGTCTTCATTTCATCTCCACTGTTCATAATTAGCCCCAGATGTTCAAAGCCTGCCTCTTCTATCCCAGGACTGGGAAGGCTTTGGTTAGCAAGAACATCAATAGTGCTTGTCCTATTGGTCAGTGCAAGTCTGGAAATGGTCTTTGGTTCTCAGGCTCAAATAAGTCCTAGGTGCTTTGATATCTTTGGGCAATGATTCTCCCTGGATGCCCCTGGGTGCCCCACTATAACTCTATTCCACTTGCTTCTCTTGTACTTTTTTTTTGAGATTTTATTATTTATTTGAGAGAGAGAGAGAGAGAGAGAGAGAGACCACATGGAAGCACATAAGCTGGGGGAGGGCCAGAAGGAGAGGGAGAAAATAGACTTCCTGCTAAGCAGGGAGCTTAACTTGGGGCTTGATCCCAGGACCCCGGGATCATGACCTGAGCCAAAGGCAGATGCTTAACCAACTGAACCACTCAGGTTCCTCTCTCTTGGGCTTTTGAGTTCACTCAGGGGAGTCCTACCTTGTACCCCACAATCGAAGTTGTACATGTTTCCCTGCATCACTTTGCCTGCCCCATTTCCTGGGTCTGAGCTATCTCTTGCTCTTCCCTACCTCCTATTGGATAGATTTCCTTGAAAGACCTAGATTTATATTTCACAATCCCACATTGCAAAAATCTTCCATCCCACCCGACTCCTGGTCTCTGCCAGAGTTCAATGAGACCATTCCCTTTAGCTGTTCCTCTGTGTTAGTTATCCCTTTGACCTTGACATCCATGAAATGGGTCAGTATTTCTTATGCCATTGGTTGGTCTTGGTCTCTTATTGCCATCCTCTCCTCTGGGAAGCCACCTCTGCCCTAGCTTTGTCCTTTGGCAGTCCCTCTCACTTTGGCTCAGAGTCTCTTCTCTGTTCCCAGAATGCCCTGGCCCATGTGCTACGAGTCCAGTGAGAAGCTGACAGCTCAACAAGGCCTTGCTTCAGGATATTAAGGGAGTGTACTAAATGAACACTGAAGGGCTGTGGCATCTTGCCAGTTTCATCTTAATAAATTCTGTTCCACTCCCCAGTCTTATCCCCTCCCTGCTCAATATCCATTTGGTCCTTCCAACCTCCCATTTATTTAAGCTCCATCTCTGGCATCAGCACCTTGGTTGACCTTCCCTCTGGCCTCTGGCCCACCATATGATATCCCTATTCCCCACTTGGCTCTTTCCTCCTACCTTTGGCATTACTGGCCTGGTCTGGCTTCCCTCTGAGCTGTGTCCATAAGCTGTCCTAGCAGGGATGTCCTGGCATTCCTGAGGGCCCTGCCTCCTCCTGGGCTTGGCCCTGCTCCAGAAGCTGTAGAGACAGGATATTTTAACCCCTCCATTCTCAGTATTCTTTTGAAAAGATAAGGTATAATACTGGAATATGGGCAGCTCAGGCTCAGACCATCCCTTTCCAGCAAACCCTTTCCAGGGACATACTTTGGGAAGAAGGAATGTGGAGAATAGGGGCGGCCACTTAGATCTGAAGAAACTCTAAGAAACAAACCATCAGTTGTTGTCTAGAATGTCCTGATCATATCCCTATGGGGTGTTCTTAGCCAATTCTAGATCATCAATTGATTGGGAACGACCACAGTACTTTCATAACACCAATGGTATCTCCTCTGCTTGCTGTTGCTCCCTGCTCCCAGAAGCCCTGGTAACTTTGTCCTTAGACCTGCTGCTGACTGTCTAAATCCACCTGCTTCAAGGGTTGGGGTGGCTGGTTGTCCTAGTGAGTGCTGCAGGGCTAGGGGCTATTTCGCTAATGGGGGGCAAGAAACCAATAAAGTGAAGAGATGTCTCTTGACTTGTGAAGACAAAATCCAAAAATCCCGAAGAGTCTGGTGCATTTCCACCCTGGCAGCTGTGACAGACTTGGCACAGCACCAGGAATGCAGATGTAGGGAGATTGGGAAGAAGCACTCTTCTTGTTTCTGGTCTATTTCATGAGCCAGCAGGCAAGGCGGATGGTGGTATTCTTTCTGATCAAGCTGCTTCTGATTAAAAGAAACTGAAACCCATTCAGAGTTCAGGCAAATGGAATGAGAGGAAAAGCTGGCCCTTCTAAGGGAAAGCTGGCAGAAAAGTAGGGGATGACAGGCTAACTGACATGGCCAGAGCGGTGAGTCAGCCCAGGCTCAAACGTCAGGCACTAAATGGACACTGGTCACTGTCATTGCCCTCCTTCTGTAATGCTTATTCCCAGGCTCCCTCCTGCTTAAACGAAGACTAAGACCTCTCAAAGCCCAGCTCCAAATTATGCTGAGGAATTATCAGAGCTTTAAATGGGATTCTGAATCTCTCTCACTCAGCCAGGGACTGACTTTTCCTGAATGTTGTGCTTACTGTGTAGATCTAGGAGCTAATCATATCCTTGCCCTTCCACTCTCTTCTCCTCCCTGCTTCAGGAACTGGGCCCATAGCCCTATGGTCTTTTCCTCTCTTCATCCGCACTGTGGTGGCGTACAGGGTGTAGAACACAGAGGGAGGCTGGGAGAACCGACTGCTTATTCCCCTAACCCTGGTTCTAAAATGGGACTCTTTGGGGTCCGTGGAGTTCCTGTTAGCCAACCCTTACTAAATTCATGATAGCTTACCTCTCAGTATTCATTACCACCCCAGCATTGGAGTTTCGCATTTTCAGCTTTCTGAATCAAACTTTCAGGTTCCAAAGACAGATATACAAATAAATTATTTATGACAACCTATCATTAGCTCCTAAAGGAAAGATACCCATTGGCATTCTTTAATCTTTACAGCACTGGACCTCATATGCATGAGGAAACCAAGGCTCATAAAGGTGAAGTGACTTGCCCAAGGTCACATGAGTTAATGGTAGATGCAGGACCGGAACTCAGATCTTCGGTCTTCAGTCCAGGAATCTTCCCATTATTCTATCATGCCATCCTCAGCATTTGGTTCGCTTCGGCTTATGCAACACTGTCTCTTGAGTTGAATGACTTCTGTACCTCAGAAATAGGCCAGTTGCCTGTTTGGCATTTTCTTTTTGGCCTTCTGGCTTTTTACAGTGGTGCCTCAAAATAATATGGCCTGCTAAAGTATGGAATGGGGCACCATGGGACTAAGATCCTCGACAGGTGTGCAAATAATCCCAAATCCTGGAAAGTACTTGTTGGTATGTTCCTACCTAAGATGCATTTCTATATCCTTGGTTTCCAAAGGCAAAAGTGTCACAAGATTTGAATGTGGTTATGACCATAATGTCCTTAAGTCACCATTTCTTAAGTTCTGGGACCAAGTAACAGTGCAATTTGATCATCAAATCCTACTTACATTTCTCTTCTGTTCTTATGAAGATTTAACTCACCTACATTTTATCTCCCATGATAGACACAAATGTAATAGTAAAATGTAGTGGAGGCCACCATCAAAAGTGAGATGGTGGGTTGTGACATCAAACAAATCTGAGATCATATCGTGACCTTATTATGATTATTGCAGTCCTTCGAGCTACCTCTGTCTTCACTATGTAACAGAAAACCTTGATACTCAAGCTACTAGATCATATAACTGCATTTCTTTGGCATCCTGGCAGTGTTAATATTTGTTCTGTAGACTTTTCCCTCTTTCTCTACCTCTCTTAGTTGTTTTTACCTTGTATAAGCTTTAGGTAAATATAGGCTTCTTTTGACAAACAGAGAAGAATGAGTAAATTTCATTAATTATAGTTCTGTTTCATATTCTGATTTTTAAAATGAATTCTGTCTGTCTTAATTCAGATAGTCATTTTAATTATAACCATTGAAACTCTTAGTTTAATTAAAATATCTGTATTATATGGCAAGGCCTATAGACAATATTTGATATGTTAATTTCAAAGATATCCACTTTACTCATTCCCTCTCCTTAAGTTTTTGTTCAATTCTCTCCTCATTAATGGGGTTTACTCTGGTCATCCCATTTAATTCTGCAAGCTTCCACCTTCCCACGCTCCTCCTACCACCTCCACCTCCTCTGCTGGCACTCCTGAATCATTTTATCTTGCCCAATTTTTTTCCATAGCACTTATCACCACCTAACATACTATGTAATTTTATTACATAGTTTAAGGCGTGTTTCCACATGGGCAGAATTTACTCTTTCTCTCTTCCTCTTTCTCTCTTTCTCGCCCTCCCTTCCCCTCTCTCTTTCTCATTAATATTTCTCAAGTGCCTACAACAGTGCCTAAGACATAGATATTCAATGAATATGGTAAATATTAATGTTTGTTAAATGAATACACTGGCATATATGTCCTTAAGCAGTCTATTTAGAACTACCAAATGACTATTTTCTTTAGAAAAAATACAGACAAGTCTCTGAGCCATTAATTTCTTTTTTTATTTTCCTGCTAGGCTAAACTAGACTTCAGTAATAACTATCTATACCTGCATGTGTATATATGTGTACACACCTGCACATATATAATATGCATATAAATGCACATATATACAAGTATGTAAGAAGATCAGGTTTTTGCATAGTGCAATAACTTTTAAGCCTGTCAACAGAGTGTAATCCTTTTTTCCTTTTCTATTTTGAGGCAATCAATGTTTATTTTTAAAGACATGGTTGTTTTATCACATATCCCTGGGGCAGAATGCCCCAGTGTGAAAGTCCAGAAAACGTTCCTTTTCAAAACTCCCAGAGTTGAGTCTGGGTTTGGCCCTGATCCAGTTAGACAGCCAGATCATTCTCCACATTGGTGCTTGAATATGGAGCATCATTTTAGATGAAGCTCAGAAAGAATCTGGTTTTATCGAAAGTTAAGTTGTTATTTGTTGTTTAGCCCTGGCAAGCTGATCTGATTCATGTTCACAAACATTCACTTAATTTATTTATTTCCCATTCTTTGTCAGGCATTGGACTAGGTCCTGGTTATATATAATGGAGGAACAAGGTTCCTCCCTGTAAGGAATCCAATCTAGAACAGTAATAGACAAGTGAAAAAGACAATTATAATGCAATGTAAATGTCTCTTTACAGCTGACAACAGGATGTTAAAGGAATACAAAGGGTTAGGATATATTCCTGGTCTCTAAGTAAGACAAACCACTGCCAAGTTCACCCTGAGATAACCAGATTTTTGAGATTGGATCAGCCCTTTTGACTGCTCTGAAGTGGCAATTGCTCATGGCCAGGAACAGAGGGAGCAAAATTTATTATTATTATTATTATTATTATTATATTTCATGATAATGATGACAGTGAGGGAGTTTATAGAACAAGGAAAACAATCTTACTTGTAACCAAAACAATGCAAATTAAAATAATAATGCAATCGATTTGTTAAATATTGAGCACCTAGTATGTGCCCGCACTGCGGAAGGTGCAGGAGGTACAGCAAAGACTAAAAGCTAAAGGGTTGTGGCTCTCAAAGAGCTTATATTCTAGTTGGGGAGACATTAAAAAAATGAGTAAATAATAGGTAGGTGCATGAGCTTATAATTAGAGTCCTGGATAAAGCCCAGTTGCAGTAGGTCCATTGGGCCCATGGATCCAAATGGGGGTCATTCCCCTTGTTCTCAAGTGTATAATTGAGATTAACAGACTTGAAAGTTGGAGATGGAGAAAGCCAAGGGATAAAAAACAATATTACAGTTTTGCCCCAGGGTTATGCTAATTATCCCACTTATCAAAATATAGTCTGAAAGAGAGAGCTGGACTTCTCTCAGAACATTATTACATTGATAACATCATGCTGATCAGGCAAAAGAAACAAGAGGTAGTTAGCATACTGGAGACCTGGGTAAGATGTGTGCGTGCTCCAGCAGGTGGGAAAGAAGCCCTGTAAAGATTCAGAGATCTGCCCCTTCAATACAGTTTCCAGGGTCCAGTGGTCGGAGTGGGGGTGGGGTGCTGGGATATGCCTCCAAAAAGACACAGTACTGCATCTTATATCCTCTGCTACAAGGCAGGAAGCACTGTGACCGATAACACTTTGGGGTTCTGGAAGTAACACATCCTACACCTAAATATTGTGCTAGTCCATATACTGGCTTCCTGGATGACTACCAGCTTTAAGTGGGGCCCAGAATAGAAAAGGGCTTTATACTCGATCCAGTCTAAGTGGCTGAGCTGCCTGGGCCATAAGCTCCAGCACATCTATGATGGTCAAGTTGACAGTGGTGGAAAAGTGGAGTTTAGGGTCAGTCTCAGTGAGAGAATCACAAGGGAGGCTTTTGGAGTTTTGGAGCATGGTCATGCCATCTACAGCTTAACAAACTTCTTGATATGCTACTGAGCCCTATAGACCTGAACCATTTGATCAGCAAAGACCAGGTACCTAGACCTACCTGTGATGAGTTGGGTTATTTTGGTGCGATCAAGTTATAAAGTCAAACAGATTCAGCAGTGGTCCATTGAATGATGGAACTAGTACATCCAGGATTGAGCCCAAGCAACACCAAGAGGCACAAGTTAGCTTCACGAGCAGGTAGTCCAGGCTGCCATGTCACCTACAACAGTTACAAAAGCATTTCTCCCCCCAATTTGTATCTATGTATGCTATGCAGGGGTCCCTGTATGACCGGCTTAAACAGAAGGACAAAACCTGAGTCTGAGTTCTGGATGGGTTGAGTTTGCATATGGGAGTGAGCCAGAAATGGATAGCAGCTACATGACAGTCACTCTTAGGGTGGATATGAAAGAAAATGAAGAAAGAAAATCTTTCTGATGGACAGAGCTGCAAGCAGAATGTCTTCTTCTTTGTGAAGAAGGAGAAATGTCACAAGATAGGAAACTATATTTCTTATCTATCACTACATGACAAATTACTTTAGCAGCTTAAAACAACACATATCTCCCAGTGTCTGTGGGTTAGAAATCTGAGTGCGGTTTGGCTGGACCCTCTGGCTCAGGGTTCTCACAGGGCTTCAAGTAAGACGTCAACCAAAGTGGAGTCATCTTCAGGCTCCAATGAGGGAGGATCTGCAACAAAGCTCACTCATGTAGTTGTTCTCGGGATTCGGTTTCTCACAGGATACTACGCTGAGGGCCTCAGCTCCTTACTACCTTTCGTTTTATGTTATGGTATGCTATGCTATGTTATGCTATGCTATGTTATGTTATGTATGTTCTGTTATGTTATTTTTTTATTAGAGTTCCTCTGTTCACTTGTCACATTGACCTCTATAAGATAACTTCCAACATGGCAGCTGGCTTTCTTGAGAGTGAGCAAGTAAGAGACTAAGAGAGGGTGAGCATGATGGAAGCCAGTCTTTTTGTAACTAATCTCTGAAGTGATATCCCATTACTTTTGCTGTGTTCAATTTGTGAGAAGTAAGTCACTAGGTCCAGCCGCACTCCAGGGGGAGGGAATTACATAAGAGCATGGACACCACTAGGTGGGGATCATTGGGAGCCATCATAGAAACTGCTTTTACAATACAGATTCCCAGGCAACGGCTATTAAAGCACTGGAAGGGCCTAGTGAAGGTATAGCTGAGGTGTCAATTTGGTGGCAATACCTACAGGATGGAGTACCATCCTTCAGGACACAGTATCTTTTAGAGACCCCTTTATGAAACTGTATCCCCTTGAAGAATAATATTAAGGATGGAAGCAGAAGTAATCTTGCCATTATTCCCAATGTTTCATCCTGGTAATTCTGAGGTGTGCACAGTTAGAAGTCCTGGTCCTCGAAGGAAGTGCCCACATGCCTAAAACAGAGCAAGGTGTCCCATTGAATTACAAGGCACAACTGCCACCTGGCTACTTCAAAAGTTTTGTGTCCAGAGACCAGTTGACAGAGAGTAAAATCAGGAACAATGAACCTCCTCTGTAAGAGAGATAGGGCTGCTTTTATACAATGGGGGCAGGAATGAACACAAGTACTTGGGTACCTCCTGGTAATCTGTTACCCAGCTGTAATTGTGAGTGGGCACATATAGCAACCCCAGTGCAGGAAGGATATGAAGACACCTCAGGAATAAGGGTTTAGGTTCAAACCCCCTCCCCCACCAGAAGAGCCACCAACACTTGTGGAAGTGAAGGTAGAGGATGAGCGAGATTTGGAATGGATAGTAGAGGAGGGAGAAGTTGAGTACCAGTTTTGACTCAAAAACTAAGTGCAGAAGTGGGACAATAGTTTGTCCCACTAACTTCCTTTTTCTAAGTTTCTCCTCAGGAGGAAGGGACTATGGGAACCATGGATGAGCTGCTCATCTGAAGTGGATGCCTTGTGAGGCCCTGGGGTGGATGATGGTGACCACAGGAGTGTGTTGTTCAATTCTTTGCTCAAGAGAACCAGATGTAAAGCCAGCTCTTGCACCATTGGCCTCACCCCAACGTTCACCCTGAGACCACAGTCATCCCAGGCTGGTCCCAGCCAATGCCTGAGATGGGAGATTCTAGAGCCGGGACAATTCTGCCAAACATGAGATTTCTCCAGTAGACTGTCTCAGCTCAGAGTAGAGCTACCGTGTGGTTCTCCTTCCTCTTCTCTCTTCACATGCATAGACCTACATCACAATTGGAAGGCTTCTCTGCCTGCTTCTACTCTTTAGCCCCCTATATCCTCGAAGTCAACCTCAGAAATGCTAATTCCTTCTTGGTGACTTCTTGGAGGACCTGGACTGACACAAGAGCTTACTGAGCTTATTCCTGGGAGTTCAGGGTAAAATTCTTAAATCTAAATCAATTCTAACTGAACACATCAATCTCCCAACTATACGAATCCACCCTACAGTCCCACTTACAGAGCATAGATTTGTACATTAATAAAAATTGTAAATTCTTGTCGCCCTGAGCAGTTAACCACTGTGCCCAAGCAGGTAACCCTACAGATGGGTAGAAGAGTCCTGAAAGAAGTCAAAGCAGGAGTTGCCTACTGCTGCAAATTCCTGTAGGGCAGAGTCTTGGTCAACACCAAGACTTTGGCAATCTTGAATGCTAAAGGAAAAACTGAAATTCCACTTAAGCTCCACAATCAGAAAAAGAAATTAATAAATAAGATGTTAGGTGAGTCAGAGAGCTGTCCTCCTTTGTGTGAGCTACAATCCACTTGGCAGGACATCCGTCTGATGAAAGGACTTTAATAGGAATGGTCAGCCAGTTTTCCAGAAATGGGGGCTCCAAGTTAAGTAAAAGATGCCTTTAGAGATTCTTGGCTTGGTTTCCTATTTATCACTCAGAACTTTTCAGTACAAAAACCATTCCATGTACTTAGGGCTCCACACCCCACCTCTGCATTTTTTCAAGATATTTAATAGAAGTACTATGGGTGTCTGATTTTAGAGGCAATGGAATAATATGTAAGACAGATAACAAGCTGAGGGATAGATGTATGTAAGGTCAAGCCCCTCTTCTATCTCTTAGGATTGAAGCTTGTGCAAAAGCAAGCATCTCATAGCAAAGCATGTTTATTAAATACCCAAAGATTTTGTCTTAGATTTTTTAAAATAGAAATAAAGACTTATTTAGAGTCTTTGGTCTAAGGAGCTGGGCAGTTTATCATCAAAGAGTGGTTGAACCCAAAGTTCTTTCAAATGGCAACGCTTCAAAAGCTAGAGAATGCTCTGGTTTTATTTTTATTAACATTTTTAAAAGCAGATGAGGAATAGCTGAAAAAAGACAAGAGGGAACATCGGCAAGTTTTTAAAGTAATAAATACAACAGCTAGTATTTGCTGAACACCTAGTATGTTCAGGTTTACAAGGATTATGCCATTTATCCCAAGCAAAACCGTGTAAGATAGAACACCATTATCCAGACAAGAAAACCAAAGTTCAGAAAAGTTGAGCATTGTGTCCAATGTCACACAGGTCCGCCCACCTGTAGGGCAGGAATTGGCAAGCCCTTCAGTAAAAGGCCAGATCACAAATATTGGGGGCTTCTTGTGTTCCATACAGTATCTGTCTCTCTGTGCAACTGCTCAGTCCTGCTGCATGAAAGCAGCTATAAATGATAAGGTAAATGAACAGGTGTAACCGTGTTCCAGTAAGACTTTTATTTACAAGATCAGGCCACCTGGACTTGGCAGCTGGGCCTAACCTCTGTGAATGTTGTTTGTTTGCTCTTCTCAGGTGGGACTGTGTTTTAAATTGTGAAGCACGTGGGGTGCTTTTCAAAATAAATGCGTTTGGAATCCCATAGAGAAAATTCTACCCAAGCTGGAAACATCAAAAATACAAACTCATTCATCCAGCAAACACTGGGTGAGTACTCAATGCTGGTGTACCGACAATAGAGTGATAACAGACAGCTTAGTTACAGTGGAAAAAAGTCGTGTAAATAGCCAGTTATACTGTATAAGGGCTATATGATAGGGGCAGTGATTGAGTAGCATGGGCACAAAGAGGAAGGGCAACTATCTGACCTGAGGAATCAGGGGGCTTCTGGTAAAATGGGCCAATGACCCAGTGTCAACCCTACCATCCAGTGCTCCTACCACTTAGCTCACTCTCTAGGAGCAAAGGGTATTTGTGTTTTGGTTTTTTTAAGGATTTTATTTCCAAGTTATCTCTGCACCCAAGGTAGGGCTCGAACTCACAACCTAGAGATCAAGCATCCCAGGCCCTACCCACTGAGCCAGCCAGGTGCCCTCACAAAGGTTATTTGAATAACAACAGCTCGAGCCTGCTTGAAGTTGCTGTTCAGTCTCCATTAGTGTGAAATTCAGGCTCTTTACAGTGGAAATTTCTCATGCCCAGTGCTTAACAATGTCACCTGGAGGTCTGTTAAAAAAAAATTACCAGCTTATTTTTAGGGATCTTAGTTTCTCTGACTTTGCTTTGAATCCTTACCCTAAGAAGCATCACACTCACTCTCTCAGTGGCTGTCTGCTCCCGGAGAGAACAGCAAGTAGAGTAAGTGGGGAACTGTGGATCGGTCTAGCAGTGGTTCTGAAACCTGGCTGGATATGAGATACTCACTTGAAATAGCATTCTAGGGCCCTAATCCTAAAGATCGTAATTTAGAAGGTCTTGGTTAAGCGTCTGAGAATCCAACTTTTTTAACAAGCACCACAAGTGATTTTGATGTGCGGGAACTATGTTTAGAAACTGCTGGTCAGGAGGATTTCTGAAGTTGCTTTTAACCTTTCCAGGCAGCTATTCTGTGTTTATTGCCATGACTACATTTACAAACATTCTACCAAGAGGGAAGGAAAAATCTAACTGGTTTTAGGGATGTTTGCCACCGTTACTACCTTCCCATCATTCCCATATAGGGCCAATGATTTGTTTGATAGGCTGTGGTGTGGAAGTCAACTTTGTTGCCCTAATATGCTGAAGAATGGTCAGGAGCTCCTCCTTGTTAGGCAACAGGATAAAAATGAGAATCTTGAATGGGTCATGCCTGCATGCTTACTTCAGGCACGCTTTACATAGCAGAAGAGAAGCACCTGTTTATAAATCAAGCCCAGCAAAGCACAGGCAAGACTCTTCCTGCCTCTGGGTTCTGGACAGACAGGTTGGCGGTCTTCTTAGCCCCTGCGTTGGTTTGAATTAATGTCCAGTAGGGTCACTGAGTGCCAGCTGGCAAAACTTAGAAGCTGGAAAAGCAAAAGGCTAAAGGAGCAGGAACATACAAAAGAGGGAGATTTAGAAGGCAATGAGAAAGAAAAGAAATGTTGGAGTGGCAGAAGGTTTCCAATGCCCTAATTCTGCTTTAAAAATTAGTTCAGGGGTGCCTGGGTGGCTCAGTCGGTTAAGCATCTGACTCTTGATCTCAGCTCAGGTCTTGATCTCATGGTCATGAGTTCAAGCTCCCCATCGAATTAAAAAACAAAAACAAAAACAAAAAACTAGTCCAATTTTTGGGTTTTCAGTTCTCTGGCACTCCAAAGACTTGGAATTTTCATCTTTCATTCCACTTAGGGCATTTAAGTAGAAGCAGAGTCATGAGCCCAGAAGGAGGATTTTCAACCTAAAAAAAAGTTCTAGGCACCACTCTGGATATTAAATTATTTCATGTGTCTCTTCAGAGAGTGTAGGGAAAGGAGTGTCTTATTAGACTAAAGAAATATGAGAAAGATGATCTCATAGGGACAATCTGATAAAGGTATCAAATGATTACATTAAGCTCTAACTGCTTATACCTAGGATTGATTTTTAGAGATTTTTTAAAGATATAGTATAGGTATTAGAAATTCCCGAGTCCCAATTTTCTATTGTTGTTGTAGTTCCTATTATTGATATATTGGAAAAAAAATACTCTGTATGTTTCTCATTTTCTTTTTTGTAGTATTTGTCACTCTGTTCCTGAGAAGTATAGATAGCCAGCTAACTTTAGTGAATATTATGAGTCTAGGCACTAACCAGGCAGTGGGTTTAACTCCCATTGCTATGCCCCCCAAAACTGTTAGTGGGGCCTTTATGAATACTAAAAATGAAGACAGACAATGCTTTCAACTGGTTTTGATGCAGCAGGAAATTTCCCAAACAGCCAACTCTTAATTTTCCATGCTTTAGAGCAGAGTACACTTTTTCATCTTACTTTGGAATGTGTTTTTATTCTAACATTTGAATATGGATGTTTCTAGAATTCTGGGAATTCAGTGGACTTTAAATAAAATAATGTTGCTATTCGGGGAAGATCCAGCTCTGAGGAAATGGGAGAGCAAGCCAACTTCTCATTCTTAAAGATGAGTTAAATATGCAGGGGGAGGGAGTCATGTCACAAAGAAACTGAAAGGCAGATTTGTCATGGATTTGGATAATCAACGTTTGGCTATGCTGAATGAGACAGTTCAGACCGTGTTTTTCCTCGGATCATGTTCCCCTAAATTACTGCTCAAGGTGAAAGCAAATGCTCATTTTGACTACGATTTTAGACAAATTATAAAATAGTTATTTTTTTAAGTACCCTTTATTTTTGTAGGTGCTAAGTAGATCAGATTCCGCATTTTATTCTACCTTATGTGCACTGTGTGCATTATTGTGAATAAGACCATACTCCCCAAGTCTACCAGGGAAGAAGGACTATTCCACTGTAGCCACAAAATAGTTAATATTTTAATTTTCCTCTTTCCCCTTCTTTGGAATTCTCTCCTCCTTCCCCCATCAAGGTAAATACCCCACAGTGTGACCTGCTAGAGAAGGAGAGAGGGGAAGGAAGACAAAAGAGCAGGCTGGTGATTTGCTTTTCCCTAAAATCCCTACTGGAGAGTTGGTAGAGCTATTCTTCTCCAACTCCAAAATGTAGCACATGAAGGGAGAACAATTCGAGCTCTCGGGAGCAGAGTGGTTGAGTCGTTTGGAGGGGGGAATAAACAAATCTTGGTAACTCCAAATTGTCTCCAAATTTTATATTTATTAGACAATAAAATCTTTTAAGGAATTTTTCTGTACACGGATAACCTTCCCATTCCTAATTTTGCTAAATTTTGCTACTTGCACAAAGCCATGAGATTGTTTTGAGATTCATTCACACACACACACACACACACACACACACACACACTATATTTTGTACAATTTAGGATTCTCTGCTTCCCTTAAAGGGGAAGTACTGAGAACAGCCATTCTGCTGAGGACTTAATAAAAGGTAAGAATTGGAAGGGAATTTGAAAACCTTTTCCAGAGCTTTTCCTTTATAGACAAGTCACACAGCTAGTACCTGGCATATCAAAGCCTCAAATCCATCTTTAGAGTGCATGCGTGCATGTGTGTGTTTCTCACCACATCTATGGAAGAAACGTCTTGAGAGACATTCTGAAACTCATTAAAAAATTAACCTAATGGAGGTTGAAATTGAGGGTGTCTTAATTAGTTATTAAATTTATTAAACCCAACTTTGCTCTGGACCCTCAGGGAACAGTCACATTAAAATATTTTAAGCCATATAAAAACCTCACTGTAATTACTAAGTAGGCATGCCAGCCTGGAAAGATGGGTTTTGGACTAGCCCAACAGTCAATAAATGGGAGCAAATACTTCAAGGCTTCATGGCATTAAGCTGCTTGCCTATGAGAAGTGCTGCCTTCCCTTGTCATGGGTGCTAGAGGAAGTGGAGCAATGAGGACTGTATTCAAGCTTTATGAGGTCAAGGCACAAATAGGACTATTAGCAGAAATACTAACTTCTGATGTGCAGGAGATAAGACGGTAATAATATTGGTCAATTTGCATCTGTAAGGAACCAACATAGTCTAAATATTACATACATTTGTAATGTACCAAGTTGACTAACCACTTACTTGTAATCTGGCTGGCATTCATAGGAGTGTTGGACTGCAGTGTCCTACTTTCCAGCTTCCTTGACCATTTGGCCATGCTGGCTGTTTCTCATGGTTTCCTTTTGTCCATTAACACCGTGGTTCTCAAAGAGCAGCTGTGAGGGTCCTCCAGATGGTTAATCTCTAGCAGTCGGAATATCTCTGTGTAGATTAGTGAGCAGCTGCTTATGGTATGAAGCAATACTTCACGCGCCGTGTGATTTCATGCCCCTCTTTGTCTCTGCTGGCCTCTTTGCCTGGATTGCTCAGCCTCTCCTCTCTGACTGACTTCGTTTCTACATTATGCTTCAAAGAGGAGGTTCGAATGTCACCTGTCTGTTAGGTTTCTCCCTGACCCCAGAGAGGTGGCCCCAGTCTCTCCTTTTACTCTATGCCATTTCACTTAAAACATAACCTCTGTTACAACACTTTCAGAGCTGATCCAAATCATGAATTTACCTTTCTGTCTTTCAAAATAGAAGGGATGATGGAAGTGACCATTGGAGCCAGCTCTGTGGCCACAGGGACGGCCTGAGTAGACCTTTCGTTCATGTTTGTTAAACACATGTTGCTTCATTGTTTTATGACTCCCTGAGCAAGTATCTTCATAGAATCTCCTCTCTGATCTGAATTTTGTCTTAATTCTTGGGCCCCACCTCCACCCCCATTCCCACCCGTGTCTTGACGGGCTTCTCTTAAGAGTTGGGTTGACTTGGATTTTCACTGTAGCTATAGTCTTTCCCTTAGGGTCTTTCTTTCCATTTATTCTGATGGGAATTTGGCGAAAATTGCTCTTTTCCAATAGGGCCAAGGTTTTCCCTAATACGATCCTACCTTTTTCTCCTGTCATCTTTTTCTTTTAAGATTTTATTTTTTTAAATAATCTTTATACCTATCAACATGGGGCTCGAACTTACAACCCAAGATCAAGAGCTGCTCTACAGACTGAGCCAGTCAGGCATCCATCTCCTATCCTCTTGCTACTACTCCCCACCACACACCACATCCAGCTATTACACACCATTCATCATAGTCTTCTTATGCTTTCACAGTCTTTGCTCAGATTCGGCTCTCATTCATTCATTCACATTTGCATTTCGTTCATTTATTCAAGAACTCCTGAGCACTTACTCTATGTCAAGCACTGTTCTTTCCTGTATTCTGCCAGGACAACCCTTCTCCTCCCTTAGAAATGTTATTTGTCTCCTCATCTCCCCCAGTTAGTCATAATTCATCCTTCTTCTACCTTTTAGCACTCAGCTGTTTTGTTTTGTGTTTACATTGTATTTTGTTTGATGATTAGTTTTTGGTCTGGCTTTCTTCTCCAGCAGATGAGGAGCCCTTGGGGGACAGGAGAGGGTCTGCAGTATTGTATCTCTCATCCAAACTGGCATAGCCTTTTACAGGTAAACCTCCTGTAATAAAAGTCCCTTGCATTGAGAAGTGAGCAAACTATTGAGAAACTTGTTGAGGAAGATGGAAAGGTTGGAGGCTTCTAGGGTTTTTACTTGTACTCTCTTGCTTGATCTCCCCCCAGAAGCCACATAAGCTAGCTAACCCATGGAATTCACCATTAAGTAGAGAAATCCAATGCTACTGGGTCGTATATTTACAAATGGTTAAAATGACAAATAATATGTTATTTTTATGTTACCCCAGTTTAAAAAAAAAAGAGGAAGGATTTTCCCTGACTTAGGAAAATAAAAAAAAAAAAGGACAACAACTTAGGTGCACCATTAGGAAGGGAAGTTGTTTCAGGGATGAAAGAAAGAATGTCTATAACTTATCCTGATTCTTTTCTGCACACTGCAATCCAGTCCTCTAACTACTGCATTCCTCTTCCATAACTGGGAGGAGGAGGTGGATTTGTCATATTATCTTACAGAAGGAATGGTGGTGGGAGAAGCAGAGAAGACTGGTGTTTCCACCCCATTCTCAGTGCCACCAGTCCTGACTTTCTAGGTGTCACTTCCAAACTTTGAATAATGACTCCCAGTGACATAGAAGGGTAACCAATTCAAGGATTAATTACAGCTCCACATGGGGTGCCTGGCTGACTCAGTGTGTAGAGAATGTGACTCTTGATCTCTGGGTCATGAGTTTTAAGCCCCATGTTGAGCATAGAGCTTACTTAAATAAATTGTATCACTACAGGTAATAACCATCTCTAGTATGATTATTAGATCCCAAAATGGTCCTAATATTGCTCTTTGAGATACAAGAAACACTAGCAAATTTGTGTCGTATAGTATATTGGTATACACATGCACCCTAGGGTCACACCTATGCATACACACAACCACATCTCTGAACTGACAAAATATTCACATAGATATATACATACACATATTTAAACTCCCTTTCTAAAGCAAGTATCTGAAATTTTCTAAAATTACACTAAATCCTTACATTTGCTAAGCAGGACAGCATGATAGGGAAGGAATTGGAGCCCTGTGCTATCATATCTTGCTGGGCAAGCACCAGGTGGGAGGTGTGCTGGAGGCTGCTCTTTCTGAAAACACCCCAGCACTTAAAAGCTAACCCTGAGTTCAACACCATCAATGAGACAAGTTACAGGACTTCATGGCAGCGCATCACAGAAACTCAGGAACTTATCAAAGCATTCGTCACTCTGGTGGCAGGAAATTAGCTGAAAGAATGTAGAGAATTAAAATCACACATAATAGTGTTATCATTGGAAACCGTAGAACTTGGATTATGTGCACATAGGCTTCTCTTTTATTTTTATTTTTTTTAAGATCTTATTTATTTGAGAGAGAGAGAGAGAGAGAGAGAGGATGATGGGAGGGAGGGGCAGAGGGAGAGGGAGAAGGAGCATGAGAAGCAGACTCCCTGCTGAGCACAGAGCCTGACCCAGGACCTGGAGAACATGACCTGAGCTAAAGTCAGACACTTAACCGACTGAGCCACCCATGTGCCCCTAGGCTTCTCCTTTTCCTTCTTTTCTTTTCTTTCTTTCTTTTTCTTTCTTCCTTTTTTTCATTTTCTTTTTTAGGTTTTTATTTACTTATTTGAGAGAGAGAGTGAGAACAAGCAGGGGGAATGGCAGAGGGAGAGGGAGAAACAGACTCCCGGATGAGCAGGGAGCTCGAGGCAGGGCTTGATCCCAGGACCCCCAGATCATGATCTGAGCCAAAGGCAGAGATGCTTGACCACTTAACCAACTGAGCCCCTCAGGCGCCCCTAAGCGTCTCCTTTTAAATGAGTTCCTCTCGCAGGTACTGTTTTAAGCACTCAAGGGAAAGGAGGTTCTAGGTAAAATCAACTAGGGAACCAGCTACCCCCAGGTGGCCAAATGCTATACAGTGTGAGCAGTAGAATGAGAAGCAGCTAGAGTTGGTGAAAAATTAAATCTGAGTGATAAGCACAGCCTTGGCAGCTCTGTTGGGGGACTTTATCCCACTGGGGATGTAATGGCCTAAGACTGTTAGGTTGATGGACATGCAATCACTGAGGCCCCTGCATGGAATATTCTCTGGTCCATAGGTTTGGGCTCCTCAGCATCTACAAGAGCATGGCATATGTGTGAGAGAGCTCTAGCTCTAGCTAGATCTCTCTAATTGCCAAAATGATTCAAGTCCCAGGTACACCTCTTTTACCAAAGGTAGAGACCAAGGTAGCCCACAGCCTGGAAATCCTCTCAATACTTCCCAAAGTTGGCAGATAATCAGAATCACAGAACTCTTTAAAAACACAATTCCTAGCTCTACGACCCAAAGAGCCTGATTCGGAAGGTCTGTGCTGGAGCCCAGAACCCTGTCTTTTTAAAAAACTTCCATGGGTAGTCCTGTGATCCAACTGGCTTGGGAACCACTGGTTTAAGTGATAGTCCAATTTTGTTAATGCTTGGTAAAATAATTAAAGAGATGAGAACAAGAAAGCTGACAGAATGGGGTCTGAGAGTTCCTTACCATCCCTCAGGGTCTTCAATGCTCTTTTCTGTGGTGGGAGTGTCCACACCCTGACGCCTGACGGTTTTCACTGGATGATGAGAGGAGAAGCCTTGTAACCCAGAGAGCTGTGAAGAGCTTCATGCTGAAGGTTAAGTAAGAAAGGGTGGTGTGTAACCTGATTAGGATGATTTCCTTCTCTGTGTGTTTTGTCCCCAGGCAACAATTAAGACTGAACACCCGAGTGACTCTAAATTACAGGTCTAGTTCAAATCAGTATTTCTCCCTCTATGGGGAAGAGAGGATGTATTCATTCCCCTTTTGTGGACCTGGCTCTTCACTTCTCCCTCCCTTGGCAGTCTGGGCCATAGTATTTAGAACTTTAGAAATACCAAGTTAAAAAGTTTGGCAAAGAGACAGACCAGCTGTCAGCAACCTTTTTTCAAGCTTATGGAAAAAAAATGCATGAAAGCATTATTCTAATCCCCGGTGCTAACCCTATAAAATTCCTATTGTTATTGAGCATACTTTAATGAGATTACAAACTTGGTGGGCTCTGATTTGGTTTGTTTTGCTTTTGCCAAATAGGTAGCCATTAGTTTGAATGGCAGCCTGGGTACCATTGCTCCTATCTTCAAAGCATTGCCTTGTCACAGAGGTATTCCACACAAGGTGACATGGCTGAGGGATAGTCATGCACACACAGTTCACAGGAGCGAGCAGTTTAGAGAGGCCTCCAAAGGCGCCACCCATGTGACTTCTAAGCATTAACCCTGTCCCTCAGGTCAAAAGAGATTTCTTAAGAGGTTAACTAGGAAAATACAGAATTTACTTCAAAGTCTCATTTTGGAATGCCTCCATGTACATATGATTTTTAAAATCACATTTTCTGGCTCACATCGTTACAAAATTTCTAAAAGAACTAGAATCAATGACTTCACAGAAAGAATTTTTAACTCTTTACCTATATAGAATTTCAGTCATGCTAGGAAGAGTAATGAAAAAGTGGTAACTTGTTGTTCTATTTGTTTTTCAATGGGCGAATCCAGAAAGCGATCCTACCAGCATTTGTGTAACTCGACCTATATGCCAAGTTGGACAACCCTGCTCTTTGCTCTGACATCATTCAGTAGAAAATGGTGTGTAAATAGAATAAATAAGAGGCTTTTAAAAATAAATATCTCAAAATGTAACTACAAATTTAGAAAATCAGTGGATAGTTGAAATGACAGAGCAAAGATCTAATTCCGATTCCCAAATATCTTTATCAGCATCAAGAAATGCCCTAGGTGGGGAATTGTGCTAGTTTCTAGTGATGCAAAAAGGTATGAGACATGGCCCTATTTCAGTTGCTTATGATCCTGTTTGAAAAACGGACTTTGAACATGAAAAAATGAATAATAAATCACAGGATTTTTATCCAATTTATTTCTTCACAGATCATCTTGATTCTGGCAAGAATCATTTGATGGAAAAAACATCAAGCCAGGGCTGGAAACATAGTTCAGATACTCTAAGTGAAGTCTTGAAAAAATTTTTTTTTCAAAAGAAGAGCAAACTAATTTACTTTATACTGAAGTACTTGAAGAGCTTCACTTACAGTCATTTATTAGGCTAATATTCAGGGTTTGTAAACTTTTTTTTAAAGATTTTATTTATTTGACAGAGAGTAAGAGGATACAAGCAGGAGGAGCAGCAGAGGGAGAGGGAGAAGCAGGCTCTCCGCTGAGCAGGGAGTCCAAGAAGGGGCTCAGTCCCAGGACCCTGAGATCATGACCTGAGCCAAACCCAGATGCTTAACCTACTGAGCCACCCAGGTGCCCCTGTAAACTTTTAAACTAAAATAGTTACAATTTCCTGATAGACTTTAAAGTATCAAATATTTTACACCCTCACCTCTGTCTTCAATGCAGCGATGATGATGATGATGATGAAGATTATTTTGCAAATGATTAAACAGAGACTTGCACAGGTTAGGACAGATACTATGGTAGATCATACTACTGTTCACCCCTCTTTGCTCCTCTGTGTGTGAATCCAGATGTGGTCATATGAAGCTTCAACCAATAAAATGTGAGCAGAAATGATGTGTGTCACTTCTGGCAGAAGCTTTAAGAGCCAGTGCCTGATTCACCATGCTTTCTCTCTTTCCATGTAGCCCAGAATGGAGGCAGCCCAGGTCCTGGAGTGAAGACCATGTGGAGTAGAACCATAGTCAGTCAATGGTGGACATGTAGCATAAAGGAGAAACAAACCTGGGATGTGATAAGCCACTGATATTTTGAGGTTGATTGTTTCTGCACCAAAACCTAGTCTATCCTGACTACATAATAAATGACAAAACAGGGATTCAAACTAAGTCTGTTTAATTTCCAAGCCCAGGTGCTTGGCACAAAGTAGGCACTCCATAAACATGTGCTGAAGGAAGGAATACATAGCTGTTGCCCAGAATCAAACTCAATACTTCAGATGTGACCTGATCCATATAAGAACCATCAGGAGTACAAACACTATTTTTTTTTGCACTGAAGATTTATTAGTAAGGCTTAGAGTACATTAGCTTTGGTTTTTGTCAAATATACTTACTTTTTTTTTTAACAAAAATGTACTGTTTATCTAACATGTACAAATACAGAGTGAGATGCTATGGGTGATAAAAACATAAAAGGTAAAAATAATTGTCTTCTAGCTTTTCATAATCTCATGAGTGAGAGTCACACATTCATAACCAACTGTGTCACAAGACAATGCATAGAGGGCTGGAGAGAGTGTGTTGTTGAATGCGGACTGAGAATGGAACTAGGCAGCCATGAATTTCGGTCATTCATTCTACAAATAGATGTTGAGTGTCGAACTATGAGTTGGGTGCTATGGTCGCTGCTACAGATACAGATTAAAAAGAATACCAGCCCATGATCCTAAAGATCTCACAAACCAGGAAGAGGGACCAATTCATTATAGGGAATTACAATAAGAGCTGTGATAATGTCAAGTTCAGGAAGCTATGATATAGAGGAGGAATATGAAATCGGCCTGGAAGAATCAAAGCAGGCTTTCTGGAGGAAGTGATCCTTGAGTTGATTCTTAAAGGATGCGTGAGTTTTTGCAAGATGAAGAAGGGAAGGGGGTGTACTTGTGAAAAGAAGAAGTTAATTCAAATCCCAGTGAACAGTGGGTGAAAAAGCCAGGCAGTTCACAAAAACATGAGAGTCCAAAAGAGCATGACTTGTTCTGAGAGACAGCAAGTGGCACACTGTCTTAGCTAGCTTGGACTACCATAACAAACAAGCATAGACTCGGTGACTTAAATAGTCATTTATTTTCTCATAGAGTTACCGCAGAGGTGAAAGCTTCAACATATGAATTTTGAGGATATATAAGCCTTCGGTCCATAACATAAATCATGGTAGAAAATACGATATAATTTCTGGAATAGTGGAGAAAGAAAATTGAGAGGTAAGAAGTATAAGGTATGGTGGACACCCATTAGATATACTAATATACTCACAGTGATTTCCAGTTCTTTGAGAATGTCCTATACACAGGAGGGAATCCCTGATGGTCACACCTGTGTCAAATACTCCTGCCATGAGTCTAGAAATCAAATGATTTATCCATGGTAGGTGGCCACTCAGAATATCATTCCTAGGAATTATGAACCAAGAAGTAAGGGACAAAGAGCCTGAGAATCTTTAAATTGAGTCTCATTAATGATAACCCTATAGAGAGTAGGGCCACCATAAACCATGTACAATCAGCACAATTATAAGTGGTAGCCCTGGTTAAGATTTGTTTCTTTTTTAAAATAAACTCTGCACCCAATGTGGGGCTTGAACTCACAATCCTGAGATCAAGAGTTGTATGCTCTACTGACTGAGCCAACCAGGCATCTCCCCCCCCGCCCCCAGTTTAAGGTTTCTTAACTTCTGTTATAGACATCCTCAGAGCTGTCCTGGTTCAAGTTCTTCCTGGTATTTGGTTGTTCAATTCCTCCAATGCCATAAACTTCTCCAATATTTTTCCAATAAAATGCACTCTTTTTTTTTCTTGAGTTAGCTAGAAGATAGCTTTTGTTCCTTGCAGCCAATGGCATTTACACTGAGACTGTTACATCATGCTAGTATGTCTGGATTTTACCCTCAAGACAATTCGGTTCTGAAGGGTCCTGAGCAGGGAAGTGACATGGTAAGACCTTTGTTTTGGAATGATGATGTTTTTCGTGGTATGAAAGATGGGTAGATTAGAATTACAGAGATTGTTTAGAAGGTTTTTATAACATTCTAAGCAAGAAATAATGAGGTCAGAAGGAATAGAGCAGATGAATGGATTTCAGAACTATTGAGAAAGAATTAGAACCAGCAAGAGCTTGGTGACCCAATGAATGAGTAAGAATTGGTGCATTAAGAGTCAAAGAAAGTTGGATCCCGGTGACTGTAGAAATGGAAAACAATGCTATTCAGTAAAGGCAGAAGACTCAGGCAGACGGTACTGTGAATTTCATTTGTAACATACTGAGTTCTGGGTAGTGGTCAAACATACAATTAAAAGTCTCATCAATTAGATATGCTGATTTGGAACTTAGGAGCAAGATTAAACCTCTAGACTTAGGGAATCTGTGCTTATAGATTCTTCATGCTGGTGACCACTGGCAGTGGTAAAAACACCTGGAAAGATGTGAAGAGCATTCAATAAGAGGATGAGAAGGGAGAAAAGGGTGGAACCTCTGGCGACAGGAGATAATATTGAACTGAAAGGCAAGACAGTAGAGGGTTTCAAGAAGGAAATTTGACAACATTGTCAATGTCTACAAGAGGCCAGATAAGTCAAAGCCTGAAAATTCAATCACCTGAGAAATTAGGAATGTATTGCTGACCATGGAAAAGTGACTTCAGTGGACAATGTGAGACTGAAAGAGATTGGAGTTAGTCAAAATGAGAAAGAAGGGGCAGCTGGGTGGCTCAGTTAGTTGAGCCTCTGACTCTTCATTTTAGCTCTGGTCATCATCTCATGGGTCATGGGACTGAGTTCCTTGTTGGGCTTCCTGCTCAGCAGGGAGTCTGCTTGAGATTCTCTCCCTCTGCCTGCCCTTGCTCTCTCTTACTCGCTCGCTCTCAAATAAATAAATCTTTTTTTAAAAAGTGAGAAAGGTAAAATGGCAGTGTAGACCCTCCTTTCAATTAAAGCAGTTTTGAAATTCTATTGTTGAGGATAAAGAGAAAAAATGTTGACTAGGGATACCTAGAAAGTTCGGAGGTGAGGTTGGAGATTGTAAGAGAATAGTGACACCCATATGTACAAATACATGTTCCTATCCATGGGTACTAAGGAGAAGGTAGACAAGGTGGATAGTTGGATTGACTCAGGGATTACTCCAGGTTGGTATGTAGAAGAATGACGAGGCATGCAATTGAGAGTATTAAGCAAGAAAGAGATTGAGAGAAAAATATATCATTGTTTTTAAACTGCCTGGAGAAGGGAATGAGGACAAGAGGAGACTGAGAGATTGGTGGCGGGGTGTAGGAGTCAAGGGCTTTAGTGTTTTTGATGCAATTATGAAATATATATCTATAAGTTTAGGAGATTGTGCTCAGAAACTAGAGTTTAAGATTTCAGAGATGGAGCAATTCCAATTGATGACAAGATCTGGGATGTGATCAAGAGTGTAAGATAGAGGGCGCCTGGGTGGCTCAGTGGGTTAAAGCCTCTGCTTTCGGCTCAGGTCGTGATCTTAGCGTCCTGGGATCGAGGCCCGCGTCAGGCTCTCTGCTCAGTGGGGAGCCTGCTTCCTCCTCTCCCTGTCTCTCTGCCTGCTTCTCTGCCTACTTGTGGTCTCTCTCTCTGTGTCAAATAAATAAATAAAATCTTAAAAAAAAAAAGAGTGTAAGATAGAAAAAGTAGGTAAGAGGTAAAAATTAAAGATTTGTGCCTAGCTAGGCTGCTTGAGCATGTATATATGTTGATGAGAATTCATTAGAGAGGGAGTGTGTGAGATTTACCTTGTGTCAGCAGGAAAAAGACAAAATACTTTGGGATCATTTGAAGAAGAGACTATGTACAATGGTGTAGTTACAATATAGGGAACCTACAAGGGATTGTAAGGTACCCTGGGGCTAGAAGCAGCGGAGCAATGACCTAAGATTTAAAGGGAAGAGGGAAGGGGGAAATTACCAGAATGCAGAAGGAGAAGGCTATCTTGAGAGGACAATAACTTTGCTCAGAAGAAACAGCCAACCCAAGAAGACTTTGAGGTGAAGATGTCAGAGAAATATATATGCTCCTATCTCAGGCTCCTCCCACTCTCAGATCTCCTGCTGGGGCTTCCCATTGGCCAGCCCTCCCCCCTCAAGAGAACAAAAGGCAAAACACCTGCTGATATAGTTCATACAGACTTTACCTCCCCCAGCAAAGGCAGGGTAGAGAAGGATAAGAAGTGGCTCTGGAGAGGCAAACAGAGCTATCTAGCCTAGCAAGATTAGAGATACAGGCTAGGGAAAGGCAAATTGATAATGTGGATTTTTGACCAGGTGGGAGGGGATGAGATCCAAGTCCTAGGTAGATGAATAGAGCTTAAAATAGGGAAGATAACTCTTTTATTATGTGAAGAGAATTAATAGAGGATGGGTTCCATTTTGTCTGTGAAGCAAAGGTTGTCAACTGAGATTGAGTGGGGAAGAAATGATACCATTAGAGAACATAAGAGAAAGACAACCAGAGAATTGTAGAGATTGCTGACCATACTGGAACCCATATGAAGTCTAGTCATGAACTTGGGGTAAATCAACCTTTCCTTCGTGTAATTTTTTTCTCTACTGCTATTTAATTGCTCATGTTCATGCATGGAGAAAACAGATAGGCTCCATGGATTGAATTTTTGCCAAATGGAGGCCAGTGAGTTTTTGAAATGGTGAACCATGAATCTAAGTTGCAAAGGGAGGAAAGCAAAGGCAGGAGAGTACTAATGCATATGAAAGTGTGGAGGAGTTGGTAGAAAACCAGGTATCCTGAGAAGGCATTGTTGAACAAACTTGCAAGAAAGATGACAGGTTGTACAAAAGAGTATGATGCTTGAACTCATGATTTTGAAGTTTGTGTTGGTCTGCACCTCTTCAGTTATAAGTGCAGAAACTAAACTCATTGTAGCTTAAAATAAAAAGGAATTTATTGGCTCATATAACTGATGGGTACAAGGGCAAAGGGAGTTCTAAACATACCTGATCCATGGGATTGGAGGATACTATTAGGGCTCTCTTTTTTCACTTTTAAGGTTTCTTACAGGTTTCCATTCCTTATTCTCTCTTGCAACAGACATTCTCTATAGGCTCCATATGGAACGATGGCTACTGGCAGGTTCAAGGTCACCTTCTGGCATCTCATGATCCTTTAGGAAAGAGCCTTTCCAGTGTTTATGCACCAGATTTTCTGGAAGGACTGAGATTTACCTTGCTTGCATCTCAGCCCATCCCCTGAGTGCACTGGGCACTATATAAACTGTCTTATATCCACAATACTATCTAGTCTTCATGACAACTTCCACGGAATACTGAACTTGATGGTCACTGGTTGCCTCTTCACTGTCCATTCCCCCTTGCCTTTTCCTAGTAGGACCCAGATTTTCTTTGGGGATGTAGGAACCCCTCCCCCGGCCCCATTCTTTGCAAAATTGTTAAAGAATGACAGATTCCGCTCTCAGTCCAGTGATAGACCCTGACTGGTTAAACTGAGTCAGAGTCGCCCACCCACCTGGCCTTTCGTGGTCATTTATTAGTGTTTATTAGTAGGATTTATTAGGAGCTCTTTTTAACTCATATACATATACTTTCTTTATACTGCCTAAGTATGAAGAAGTAAAATTACTTTTAAAATAACATGGATTTTCTTTCTATTATAAAATTATGTCTATTCTAGAAAATAGCAATGGTAAGTCATTTATAGATGGACTAAGAGCTTATGGTCATTTCTGTAAAGATTGAGCACTGGATCTTTGACCAGAAAAAAAAAGACTTCCTTGTTTATTACTCCATAGAAAAATCACCTTAACTTTGGTCATTTTCCACTTACATTACCTGATATAGAAACGCCAGTCATTATGAAAATGAGGACGATGTGTACTAAAGCAATCTCTCGTTCTCTCTCTTTCTGTTTCTTTCTCACATTCTCTCCTCAGCTTTGTGTTTATTTGTGTTTATTGGCTTGTACATAAAACAAGTTCAGCATAGCTCTTAAGGATTGTTTTTGTTGTTTGGCCTACAATGTATTAGTAAAACATTCACTAAAGAGCAACAAAATAAGTGTCCTCGGGGTCAAGAACCTGTGACACTATTTGCCAGAAAAGTAGATGGAGGCATAGAAGAGTAAATACACATATAATGGATTTATTCGTAGGCTCTCACACCTTCAATTTTGCAAACCCAACTCGTGACAATACATTTATGAAAACAAAACCTTAAAAAACCTTAGAAAGTCATAATAAACACAGCGCTGCTGAAACTCCGCTCTGCCACATCCCCGGTTCTGGTTTGGATGTAACACAAGTGTTTTAAATTGCACTGGGTGGAGGCCCTGGCAGGAAGGAAGCATCGGATATTGCTGGAACATATCTTTGTTTGAGCAACAGCTAATGAGAAAGGTCACCATTATGCTTTGCTTTCAAACACTGTGTCTGTTTTGAAATGAGTCCCGAACATTTCATCACAAATGCTGATTTATAATCACTGAAGTACACAATCCTGTAATATTAACTTGTTTTCTCCTAAGTGGAGAATAGAAACCAAAGCCTATGCTCTCACCACTGTTTTGATCGGAATTATGTCAGTAAAAGAGAAAATGACTTCCTATTTAAGGGCTCAGGGCTTTTAGCTATTTACAAAATTCCAATAGTGGATTTAAAGAAAAGGATACTTTTTTTTTTCTCCCCTGGAGTTTTAGTGTTATTTGTATTCTTGTTAAACTCATTGCCAGTGTTGGAGATGTAAGACTTTCTGGACTTCATTTCCTAACCTTTTATTGCATCTGTTTAGTGGATCAAATCAGTGGCACTGAGGTCCTAAGAAAGCTTATTTTTTTTCTGTGCAAGTGTTTACTGACAAACGCAATAAACTTCAGAAGGTCTCCTTCCAGGATGGATTGACTTAAATCAGAGACGGTAAAAGCAGTAATATTAGTAATAACAGTAAAAGCAGATAGTTCAACTACAACTTTGGGAGAGGGGCAGAATCTCTTAAATCTCTTCGTTTATATTTTTGGTTTTCCCCGTTGGCCAGGCTGCAGTATTCCCATGTCCGCAGCACGTTCCACTGTGGGAGCCTGGAGCTCTCAGAATAAACTTTGGGAAAGGCTGGGTCCACCCTCTGGGGATAAGGGAGCCAGAGGGAGGAAGGGGAGGGGGTAAAGGAAAAGGCAAGGGGACGGCTGTCTTCCTGTGTTTGGATGACCTTTCCTTATGTTTATCTGGCGGGACTGGGCAGCTATGCTGGGCTCCGAGTCAGTCCGCCATATTGGCCCCATGTGATGTGTTTCTTAGCTTCGTGTGGGTAAAGCTTTGCTTCTGCCGGAAGGACTAGATTTAAATCCGAGAAAACAAAAGTGTACGGGGCTGGGAAGGTTGAGTGCCTGGAGAAAGAAGGCTTAGAAAACATACACATATGCCTGTGTCTAATGCGTTCCTAAAGGAACACTCTGGGTGTCTCTTGGAGCCCTTTGAGGCAGGGCCCACCTGTGCTTCTGCCCTTCTCCTGGGAATGAGGCTAGAGATCTTCCTTCTCCTGAATTCTCAGTGTTTAGCACAATGCACCCCACCTCTGGGTACTCTATAAATATTCCATAGATGAGTAAATAAAGGAATGAATGAATGAGCAGCCATTGAGTGGTGACTGGGAAACGAGCAGCGGGTCCTACAATACCTAGTGTATTCTCCAATCCCTGTGCCAAGGGCCCCGGGTAGGAGCTCCACTTCAAAGCAACCATTTTCAAACCTCCTTGTGTCACATTCCTAATGCCTGAATCACTTGTTTCTTAGGGGCGGCCAAGACTAACTCCTCTGGTTTCCACCTCTCCTTTTTGGTATTGACCTCTCACCCTGGCCTGGCCTTTGCTTCAGTGTTACTCCCCAGAGAAGCTCTTACCCTTCTCTATCTAGATTAGGGGCCCCTAGTAAACTTCTTGTGAAACTCTGTTTTCTTCATAGCACGTAAGACAATTTCCGATGATGTTCATTTGAGTGATAGTCCATGCTATGTCAGTCTTCTCCACTAGATTACATGCTCCTTAAAGACAGGGAACCAGGTCTCTTTTCTCATCACTCTGTCCTCAGCACCTAGCACAGTAGCTGACAAAGAATTAGCACGTAGCAAGTATGTGTTACGGGATGAATGAGCCAATCAGGGAATGGATTATATTTGAAAGGAGAATTCATACTAGGTAACAGAGTGGAGGTGGAGGATAAAGGGTAGAGTCCAAAAGCTCTATCCCAGTCAGACCTTGGACACTTCATGAGTTTGAGATTCTGGAAAAGGACAAAGTTGTTAATAGATATAAGTAATGTTGTGCATTTACCTCCGGAAGCTAGCCAGCACTTGGGGTTCCTGGGAGTACTGGTAACTTTCTCTTTCATACCTGACCTAGCAACTTCTTCCACTTTTTCAGTAACAGTGGTGTTTTTTGGTCACCAGGTACCCAAACCTCAGAGGGACTCTTGACTTTTCATTTTTCCTCATACCGCACAGCTTCATAATACTTCTTGTTAGTTTCATCCTTCCCATTCCACTGAGGGCCACTTGATCCAGTGTACTAGTCAGGTTTCTTTCTCTTGTGAGTTATAGAAATTCAACTTCAATTAGCTTAAAACCAGGAATGTATTGGATCATGTATCTGGGAAGTTGATGGGGCAGTTGGCTTTAAATGTGTTTTAATCTGGGGGTCAGATGATTGCTCAGAACTCCACCTCTCTTGCCATCTTCCTGCTTAGCTTAAAATAGGCAGCTTTGACCCCTGGCTCACGACCTCCTCAGAGCACCAGAGAGGACTCTTACTGCACCCATGAGAATACTTCTGCATCAGTCCCTTTAAGGGGAAGGGGCAAGACTCCAATTGTCCTGGCTTAGGTAATGTGCTTACTCTTGTGGCTCTTGTATGGGGGACAAGGGGAAGTGGTAGAATCACAGTCAGAGTTCCACAAGGAAAAGACAGATTGTGTTACCAGGATGAGTTGAGGAAGTGGTGCTAAATAATCAAGAACAATAGAATATCTTCCTGAACTAGCCACCCTGTACCAGGTGTAGCGGGAGGTCCTTAACCTACATGAGGCAGAATGTACAGGGGAGATAGGGATGTAATATGGAACCAGATGGCTTCAGTCTAAACCCTACCTCTTCCTCTCATTAGCTATGTTATTTTGGACAGATTAACCTCTCAAAGTCCAATTTTCTCAGGATGAAATGGTGATAGAAGACATTCAATAGAATATTATCCAGCCTTGAAAGTGAAGGTAATTCTGACCCATGCTACAACATGGATCAACTTTGAAGACATTATACCAAGAGAAATAAGCCTGCACAAAGGGACAAATGCTATGTGAGTCTACTTATATGAAGTACCTAGAATAGTTGAATACATAGAGACAGAAAGTGAAAAACAAAGGCCTGGAGGCTGGGAACAGAGAGTTACTTTTTAATGGGTATGGATTTTCACTTTGGGAAGATGAAAATAGTTCTGGAGATGGATGGTGGCAGTGATTGCCCAACAGTGTAACTGTTCTTAACACCACTGAATCTTAAAAAGAGCTAAAATGGTCAATTTCTGTTATATATATTTTATCGGAACAAAGTAAAATGGTGATGTAAGGACTAAATAAGACACTATGCATAAATGTGAAATATTAATTCTCATAATAACCCTTAGAATTAGGTATTATTATTTCTATTTTTATCACTAAATGGTGACTTGGAGGTTAAGCAACTGGTTCAAGGCTACCCAGCTTGAAAGTGGCAGTGTCAGACTCAAACCCAGTACTTGATCCCTGAGCCCTACTGTTGTCCATTATACCACATTTCTTCCCCACCCACTGCTTCCTAGCTACTATTGCCTGATTAATATTTTAAAATGTTGCTTTGATTATACCAAGCTCCTGCTTAACAAAAACTTAAGGGATCTACCCCTGATCTAAAGCCCAAATGCCTCTTTGGGCACAGTCCTCCTTGCAGTCTGACTCCAGTTATTTTTCTAGCTTCACCTCAAGGTCAAGGCCCTGCTTTACCCTGCCTGTGTTATCTATGTCCATAGCATATTACTAATTCTCTTACTGGGACGATGGTGAAACTCTACCCACCTTTCAATGCTCAGGTCAAGACCCAACACCTCCAGAAAGCCTCACCTAACTGAAAGAAAGACATTGTCATTTCTTCCCCTTACCTGCCTTAGCATTTATTATTTGATAGCGATACATAATGTAGTGCTTTCATAGAAATTCTTTATTCCAGTTGTTCATGTCTCATCTACACAGCAGGCTCTCTGCTCATGAAAAGCAGGGATTGTGTTGGATTTTCTTTACATTTTCCTCAAAGCTGGCTTAGTGTTTTGTATTGTGTGGCAACTTAGTAACAATTTCTTACTGATGCTGATGCAGGAAATATGATTAATGATGACTAGTTCACACAACCATGATTTGGACTGAGGAAAAACATGTATTATTCCCTTTCTTGGTAGAGAAGGTACTGGAACTTTTCCCTGTACTTTTAAGCCAATTCAGGACATAATGCTTCCTACTCAGCTTGGAAATAAAAAGACTGAGTCTGGTCAAAAAAGTTGATCTGCTAGTAGACCTGTGTGAGAGGTAGATGTCTCTTGCTGATTAAATTCTGAGAAACAGAAGCAAGCAAAACCATTTAAAAAGCAAGCAGTGACAAAGCAGTGTTGTTTTGAGCACATCTTAAAAAATAAAAAAGGTCATTTCAGGTTCTCCAAATAGTGTGTACTGTGCAAATACTACAGTCTCTCTATAGGTACTAGAAATGTTATCATAGTATCTTCAAATCCATAAACCTTTCTAAATGACACTGTCCTTACCTCCAGCCCTGGCTTAAATGCTAGTCCTCTGTGAACTATGTAAATGATCTGCAGAAGCTCTCCAGGAAGAGAATCAGGTCAAGGTGCTAGAAACAGTGCCAGAGCTGATATTCAGCAGAAAGCCCTAGGGCAGTAGTCTTGCGTGGTTATGAGATTTGCTCTGATTGGCTGCTTCCCATTCTTTAACTATTTTGAATATCATCGCTGGACAAAGAGACCAGCACTGGAAGTTTGGGAAGTTCTATTTGGTAGGAGCCCAGAGCACCACTGGGAGAATGACAGATGAGGAAGGCAACATAGGTAAGGACCAGAACTTGAAGGAATTCAGATCAACCATTTGGGCTGATAATCCATAGAAAATTGTTAAGGCAAAAATTAGTATTGAGCACATTTTCAAAAGGTGAGTGATACCAGGTAATAGAATTTTATAATGTATTGAGTGAGATGATAAAGTCTTGAACCAAGAACTTGGCATTGATAATGGATAAGAGGAGATAGATGTAAAAAGTATAATTTTTAAGCAAAATTGACTAGATTTATGATTGGATGGAAGTAATGGGGGGAAAAGTGTCAAGAGGAGTCATAATCTGAAATATGAATTTTCTAATTGAGCGTATGTGCCAAGAATACATGAAAGTTTCATGTTTGTTTTCCCTCTCTTACCTCAAAGTTCAGGGAATAAGTTGTGCTTGATCATACAAAATACACAAGCAGAACAGTTGAATGTGAGGCTGCTGGCAACTCTTGAAAATTGTGGTCACCTGATTTGACTACATTTTAGTGCAGTGAGTCTACATAAGAACAACTTCTTTAATATTGCGTGAGTTCAGTTTGCCATGGCTGAAGCAGATATGGAGAAGGTTCTGAAGGCTGATGGCAACTATGAAAACAGAAGCCAGATGCTTTTAGATGAGGCCATCTCCAAACCATCCCACAGGACATCATTTTTTTCCACAGTAGTTGAACCCCGGGGGTCATTGGGATTGTGACAGCTTCTTTGGGTCTTTACCCACATATGAGGCAGTCAGGATGGGAATGGAGAGCAACACACAAGTCTGGGAAGCCCCAGAGGAGAGTCTCTGAGTTACATCCTCAAGATGGAGCAGATAATCTCCTGGGTTTGCAGGCGAGAAAATAGAAGAAGATGGATTTTATGAATATCCATCATCAGTCTTATCCATTGTCATATCCCTTATGACTGCCTTCTTTAATCATTCCTTAATTTTGCTTGTCTAAGTAAAGGAAAATATAATAAACCACAATCTGAAAAGTTAGTAGACTTTTATATTTCGTCTAGATTTTGGATCTTCAACTTTATAACTCAGGATTTTATTTTGAATGATAGTTCTTCAAAATAGCAGCAATTTCTTCACTTGATGAGGACCAAGACTATAGTATCTTTACAGTTTTAAAAATAAACTGTTCTTTGGACCTGCAAAGAAATATTCAGATGTCATAACCTGAAAATGCTTCAGAATTTTCCCACACTCTAACAAATCCCTAAACAGCCAAATGGATATGCACCAACATTTCTAGATCCCCCTGGGAGTACATTTGAGAATGCTTAGTACTGAAGAAAATGTTAGGGAAATATATACACATTCAAAAAATAGGGGTTTACACCAAAAGAGCTCTCCTGCCAACACAAGAAAAGTATCTCAAGTATAACATGATAATATACATGATAAATTATTTATACAATACAGAGAACAGTATAATCTAGACTTCTTGCCCACAAGTTAACATTTTTATTTTATTAAGATGTTTACAGAAACAAAACAAATGAGCAAAGGGGAAAAAAAGGAGAGAGAGAAAGACAAACCAAGAAACAGGCTCTTAACTATGGAGAACAATCTGACGGTTATTGGAGAGGAGGTGGGGGTGTTGGGTAAAATGGGTGATGGGGATTAAGGAGTGCACTTGTCATGAGAACACCTGGTGTTGTATGGAAGCGTTGAATCACCATATTGTTCACCTGAAACTAATATAATGCTATGCTAACTGTACTGGGTTTTTAAAAAGATGTTTAAGACAACAACAAAACAAGAAAATTGCATCTCTATTTGGTGAATGGAAAACACATATTTCTATTCTATCTTTACTGCAAGCAAGACAAAGCAATAAAAATATCTCAATTTGGGAGGACCTGGGTGGCTCAGTTAGTTAAGCCTCTGCCTTCAGCTCAGGTTATGATTCCAGGAACCTGGGATCAAACCCATCATTGGGCTTCCTGCTAAGTGAGGGGGGGGCGGGGGGGGGATTCTGCTTCTCCCTCTCCCTCTGCCTCTCCTCCCTGCTTGTGTTCTCTCTCAAATAAATAAATCTTTTAAATAAATAAGTAAATAAATAAATATTAATTTCTTTTGTCCCTCCCTCTGTTAGGCTTATCTTAGTCACACCCAATCCCAGCATGAGCCCAACTAGATCATTCTCCTGCTTACTCCTAAGCTGCTGAACACCAATGGAAAGCATCACCCACATTGGACATAGGTACTATTATAAATTCTTTGCTGCTTCCTCATCGGAAGTACAATCTAGAAAGCTAGTTCTATCTGTAACAATTATTTCACACTTCACTCTCCTCAAACATCTGATCTACTCCTCCATGCCTTACTGAAAGGGGATGGCTTTGGATAAGATTTCATTACAGAAAACACAAGCAAATCATGACCAAAATCATGAAAGTCTTTTGTCAGGGAACATGAAGCGGTTATAAAGGTTGTCCAAAAAGTAAATATAGAAGGATAGGCAAGAAAATGAGAAAAACAAAAATGACAGGAGCAATATGGCCCTCCCAGTTATCAAACAAACTAGAAATCTTCTGTAATTGAATAATGTAGACTTGGTGAAATAGATAATACACCAATGGCACAGGCCAGAGACCACATATAGGAATATAAGATAAGATAAAGGTAGCATTTCAAAACACAGAGGGAAAGGATAGAATAGTTGACAAATGTTGTTGGAAAAATTGGCTATCCATTTGGAAAAGATAAAGCTTTATCTCCACTTCTCACCAATTCAAAAAAAAATGGATAGATTTTAAGAGCCGTATATTAAATACAAAGCAAAATTATAAAAGTACTAAGCAGACATGGGAGAGTGTTTATAATTTTTATGATGGGAAAGATCTCACAAAGCAAGACTTAAAACAAAGAAACAACAAAAAATTTTGACAAACTGTCACCCTGTGTACCCATGGACATAGCTTTAAGGAAGTCAATCTGGTAATACCTATCAAAATGTTCCTATCCATTTCAAGATTCTCTTCCTTAAAAATATTCACATATGCACAAAGATGTTCATTGTAGCAGTCTTTGAAACAATAAAATACTAGAGATGCGCTCACTCTTCTACAATAGAGGAATACTTTAAATCATAGTACATTCATGCAATATGAAAGCTACAAACCTATCAAAAAATTGAGGTGGAGGGCGCCTGGGTGGCTCAGTGGGTTAAAGCCTCTGCTTTCGGCTCAGGTCATGATCTCAGGGTCCTGGGATTGAGGCCCGCATCAGGCTCCCTGCTCAGCGGGGAGCCTGCTTCCCCCTCTCTCTCTGCCTGCCTCTCTGCCTCCTTGTGATCTCTCTCCCTCTGTGAAATAAATAAATAAAATCTTAAAAAAAAATTGAGGTGGATTATAATGTATTGACATAAAAATACCTTCCAACAGAGAGAGAGGGGGGAAAAAAATCAAATTTTAGGGCAGTAGAATCAGTATGCTCACATTTACAAAAAATATCAAAACAAACAATTTTCTGCATGTGTGTGTGTGTGTGTGTGTGTATAAATGCATAGAAAACATTTTCAAAGGATACACGTCAAATTGTTAATTCCCAGTACTCCTGTGAGTTGGGAAATTCAATTTGGAAAGATGGCAGGTATTTTAGCTTTTACTAGAATTACCTCTGCCTTGTTTGAATTTATTACATTGAACATATATTTTATTTTTTTAAGACTTTACTTATTTATTTGACAGAGAGAGAGAAAGAGCACAAGCAGGGGATGAGTGGCAGGGAGAGGGAGAAGCAGGCTCCCCACTGAGCAGGGAGCCTGACATGGGGTTTGATCCCAGGATCAAACTTGTACTTGTGCTTTCTCTCTCTCAAATAAGTAAATCTTTAACGAAATAAAAAAGAATAGAAATTATCAGAGCCCATTGCACATAACAAAGGCAAACATCGTTGCCTTAAACTATCGCTTTCTGAAAACTTTGCTTCAATTGTATGTGTGTAGAGCACAAGATGATCAGATCCATTAATTCTTGCAATCATGGAATCTTGTACATGTTTATTTAATTGTCTTAAAGTCATTTTGAAAAGTACTCTTGAATTTATGAGCGTAATTTTATTCTTTATTTTTTAAAATTTTTAAAAGATTTATTTATTTATTTTAGCAGGGGGATGGATGAGCGGAGGTGGGGGACACAGAGAGGGAGAGGGAGAAGCAGACTCCCTGCTGAGTGGGGAGACCCACCTGGGGCTCGATCCCAGGACCCTTGAGATCATGACCTGAGCCGAAATCAGAGTCCACCACTTAACTGCCTGAGCCACCCATGCGCCCCTAGGAGTGAAATTTTAAATAACCACCCTAACCAAGGACATTGCCAGCATTTACCCCCTCTTAAAGAAACGCCAGATTTGGGGAAATGGAGAAAGGCACAATAAGCTGTCTAATTATTTCAAGGGTTTTGACTGCTGGGAAAAAAAAAAAACAGAATAGATAACTAATGTCTAAGGTCTACCTCTGCTATTCCCGTTTCTGTCAGATGAGGTCATATCTTGTGCACCATTTCAAGCCCTCCTACCCCACCTCTTACTCCAGTCACAGCTCCAGGAACCCAATCTGAGTAAATTTCAAAGGTATGTGACATGACCTTCCACTTGGCACACATGTGTATGTAGAGCCCAGTCGATGCCCAGCAGGCCACCCTTGATCAATAGAGATGGGAATCTAAAATTCTCCTCCTTTAAGTCCTCTGAGGGGACAGTTCTGAAATGCCTGTCATAAGGCTCCTCAGAAGGTCACATGGGATTGAACCCCAGTTACCTGCAGACCCTGTAGCCTTGATCATCTTAGTATCACACTCTTGAACGGCCCTTCCCTCCCTCCTTCCTTCTCTCCAGTCCTGCTCCCCAGGATCCCATTCCCAGTTGTACAACATGGGGCCGTGCATGCAAGCCTTTGGCTCGGACTTTGATTTCAGAGGAGCCTAGACTCAGACTGGGGGTGTACCCCTTCCTTAAAAGGAATGAAAAAATGGAGTGAAGGAATATTTCTGCATAGTAATGCTGACTAATATTTGTTTCACACTTACAGGAATTCTATCTCATTGCCACAAAAAACTTACGGGGGAGATATCTCTACTTTCACTTGATCAATGAGGAACACTGAGGCTCAAAGAAGTGGAGTAACTCGACCAGGGTCACATCAGCTAAAGAATGGTAGAACCAGGACTCAGCCAAAGTTCTTGGAGGAGAAAGCAGTGCCCAGTTTGCTATGACACAGCTGCCTTCTATCAGAATATTTGCAGAGGGCTTTGATCTTTGTGCCTACCCCTCTGGGAAGTGCTCTTCCGAGCTTATCAGCTCTCTGGCACAACACTCACCGCTGTTCCAAACACATCCACACTTTCTTTGGCCTCAGATACACCGTGCATGGAGGATTTTTTTTTCCAAGAAGTTTTGTTGTGAAAGAATACAAAGGAACAGAGCAGTAGCTGTAGAGGGGAACATGGATCAAAGGAAAGGGTTCTTGAAGGTGGGCAGGTGCATGAGCTGAAGGGAATCACCTGGAAAAGACAGAGGTGGTGCAGGAGAGAGAGAAAGTAGGTGAGAGGCGATGAGTACAAAAGTCGAAGTACAGAAACTGGATTTCAAAGGGATAAGAGTCAAGTCCTCTGTGATAACTAGAGGAGAAAAGAAGCAACTCCAGTAAATAAGTTCAGATCTCTAGGTAAGTTAAGATCTTCCTTATGTAAAAATACAAACCGAAAGGTCCTTTCTCATCCTACATTGCTCACTCTATGAAAGCAGGAGCCATGTCTGGTTTCTCTACTGCTGCTATATTCTAGTACTGACCTTCTAGAAAGTTCTCAATAAATGCATGTGATTACTGACTAGATAGATATAAATAAATTATACCCTTCCCCTTCCTCTCACCACCAAAAACTCTGGGAATAATACTAAATGATCAAGAAATGGATAAAAATGTCATTAAGTAAGAATTTTAGTAAGAATTGAAATGACCCACAAAGAAATCATTTCTCTAAACTTTGCTATTTAATACGGTCAAATGTACACACAAGGTCCAACAAATCCCACAGCTCAGGTAGAGGGCAGCAGAGCCCTCGCCTGGCAACAGTACTTGAGCAAAAAAGACACAGGGGTTGTGGTAGCCAGAGAGCTCCTGGTGAGTTAGCAGCGGGAGGCAACTGCTGAAAGAGGAACGTGATCCATGACTTCCAGTACCAGTTGAGAAAGGGTGTCTATGACCAGGGCAGAAGAGATCCCTGCCTAATTCTACTGGACAGACTCTTTGCTGTGATTTGTTTCCGGGGGCCAATCTTTCAAAGGAACAGTAGAAAGCAACCAGCCTTCTTAATTTTTTTAATTTTAATTTTTTTAAAGATTTTATTTATCTGAGAGAGAGCATGCGTGCGCACAAATGGGGGGCAGAGGCAGCAGGAGAGGAAGAAGCAGACTCCCTGTCGAGCAGAAAGCCTGATGCAGGGCTTGGTCCCAGGACCCTGAGATCATGACCTGAGCCAAAGGCAGAAGCTTAACTGACTGAGCCACCCAAGCGCCCTGGCAACCAGACTTTTTAAAAATATACTAGCGACATTCTCATATGAGAAGAAACGGGGTATGTTGAATTCTAGCAAAAAGACTCAAGAGGACCCGAATGGTGATTTTCAAATATGTGCAATGCTTTCCAGTACATTCCCTCTGAAACTTTAGAGCCAACTGTTCTTCCACCTCACCTGGGCCTCCAGCTGATTGGTCCTACCTCCTTTTCACGACCTCACCTCCCTGTTAGCTAGCTCAGATTACATAGGCCAATATGGTAAGTTGGTTTCCTGTCTATACCCTCAAATTTCTCACTCATTTTTACCTCTCGTACTTGCCTCTGGGTCGCAGTGGGGTCCAAGGGACTGGGTAGGCTCTCGTGATCCAAGACCTTTCTTTGAATTCGTGACTATCAGGAGAACTTCCTTCCCCATATCTGCTGTTCTCTTCCATGTGGGGGACATAAATGAGTGTCATGTTCCTGGCCTCCTTCTCCCCAACTTGCCTTCCCCACACCCTCCAGATAAAACGACGTACCTGATTGGTGACTTTGGAAGGAGAAACTGCACCCACACCAGATGGGAACACCTTCCTTGCCTTTTCCTTCTTGGCTGTGAGCTGCCTCCAGCAGGTCACTTGTTTTCTGCCCTTTCTCCTCCATGTTTTAAGTTTCCGATGAAGCTCTTTGGGGATGTTTGGGATGGTCACTGCAGCTTGGGCCTGAGTAAGTAGGCCTAATTAGTCAGGTCTAATTCTGAGATTCAGTATACCAAAGTTCACTTGGTTCTCAAATCAAAGCCATGTTCTCCAGTTGCTTCTGCCCTCCATCCTGAAAGGAGCTCCCTGCCTGCAGAGAACATTGATTTCCCTCTGTTCATGGGGGATGGGTGCTGAAGGCCCCAATGGTGTCAACCTTTCCTCTCCACTCTCTCTGCTCCCTATCCCCCTCCAAGCCTGACCCTGGAGAGAACAGGCCCTCACTGCACCTGTGCACCTCGGACTCAGCTAATTGTGACACAAATGTTTGTAGAGTAAATAAAATAATAGATGTTATATGTTTCAAAGCAGAAAATGCTTGAGGGGCCGGGACAAAGGGAGGCCTGGGCTTTGGTGGTTTAATCTCTATGACCCAACGATGACATCAAATCTCAAGTGACCTCCAAACCCTTCGTGCTGTCTAGAGATCCTCGCTGGTTTCCTCAGGCAACTTACTCTCCCCTTCTCCTAAAGAGAGGATTTCACGGATTTTCCTCTCTCCCCAACACTACAGATGTGATGAGAAAATAAAACCATGGTTAAGAGAGCTTCTGCAGAGGTATCACTAAGTCTGTCAAATGTCTGCTACCTCCTGTTGCAAGACTCCATCTGCAAGTGTCTATGTTCCTCTCCGAGGCCAGCCCTCACCTGGGCCCCCGATCTCTTCCCCTTGCCCCCCTGCAAAGCCCTTGCTCTTGCTCTCTGAACACCAGGTCAAGGAGGGGTCATGGTCAATTATCATCCTTATGCATGAAGTATCCTTTCTCCTCCCTGGTTTGGGAGGCAGCCCTGAGCTGGTTGGATCCTCGGACCCTTTGCTCTTTTCTCTTCTTCCAGCAGCTCCTTTAAATGTGGGTGGTAACCCCTGTTTCTGACCTTCTTTTAACACTCTCTCTAAACTCCTATTAATCATTATCCTTAGATGATATCAATAGTATGAGAGAGATTAGCAAAAATGCTAGAAGGAATATTTTAATAAGCAAAAAGCACTTTGCTTTGTACTTTAATGAGAATCCTGATTTTGATTAGGAAGACCTAGGATTGAGCCCAACTCTGCCACTCACCAGTTTTGTGTATGCAGGCAGGACTCCAAACTTTTCTGAGCTTCCACTTCTGCATTTATAAAATAGGTATAATAATGCCCTACCTAACATACATTATCTTATTGTACGAAGTTTGAATGATATATACGTGAAAAGGTTTTGTAAAATATAACTTGATCTACAGACATTCTATCATGATAGACAGGTTCTGTCAGACATGACATAAAAAGAGTTCGCTAAACCATTGTTTATAAGGAATAATAATTGACACAGGGAACTGTCTTTTCACTTCTTTCTCTCTTTTTAAAAGATTTTATTTTATCTTATTTTTAAATTTTTATTTATTTATTTGACAGAGAGAGAGAAGGAACATGAGCGGGGGGGGGGGGGAGGGGGAAAAAAGGCTCCCNGTTCGATCCCAGGACTCTGGGATCATGACCCAAGCCGAAGGCAGACGCCTAACTGACTGAGCCACCCAGGTGCCCCAAGCTTTTGCTTTTTAAGTAATCTCTACACTCAATGTTGGGCTCATACTTACAAACCCAATATCAAAAGTTGTGTGTGCTACCTACTGAGGCAGTCAGGCACCCCTCTTTTCATTTCTATGTACTCATGGGGAGAAGGTTGTATGTGTAGATCCAAGATTTCCTTTTAGGTTCTTTGTCAAGACCCAGTCAAATCAATAATGTACAGTAACTTCCCATGGACACAGGGTGGAATCCTCAAATAATTTAAAAATAAGCAACTGACAGATTGAGATGAAATGCCTCTCTTGCCCAAATTATCCCGGACCCCATCTCACTCCTAGAAGTTAACAATCCTAGAATCTTCATTGGCATCATTCACGCCAGCCCCGCCCATTCACAGATTATAGTTGGAATCTGGCTGAATCATCCTCCCTAGTAAAGGGGGCTCATTTGGGGTTTCAGGCAGGCACATCAGCACATTCCTACATAAGAGAGGGGAAGTTTAAACATATTGCAGACTGAGCTTTCCTTTTAGCTGCAGATCAGACAAGGAGCCGACCTTAGCTTATTTTTGTTTGTCATTTCTGGTTTTTGCTTTGCTTTCCCCCCATAACCCAGAAGTGCGTACTTTAGGGGATAAAAATCCTACTGTTTTACGGCGTTTCCATGAGAAGCCAAGCTATTTATTAAAAGTAGGAAATAGTTTAGGCTGTTCAGCTGAGATTTTAACAGCTCTTGTCTAATCGTTAACATACCAACCTCCCTAACCAGAACATTTGTGAGGGATGACTTCTTAACAGGATCTGAAATCAACATTTTCCCAAAAGGCCTGTTAAAAATTACACATTTGGAATTTTGTCCCGGCCTGAGTCAGCTGTTGAATTCCCTTTTGATATTTCCTGGGGAGTGTGGTAGAAGTAAACAGCCTTATTCCATTTAATCTAGCACATTTAAAAAATCTGGTGTCAGATTTGAGTACTTGCTGATGGCAGGGTGGCCAACTGCCCTGTCACAGTTTGCCTGGAGTTAGGGGGATTTCTTGAGACACAGGCGAGTTGATCACCCTAGAAAGAAAACCCTAGTCCAAACCACTCATGAGACAGGTGAGGCCACTGAGGTCCAGCAAGATGGAAGGATTTGCCCAATATCACATAAGTGGCTAACACTCACTACACTGCTAACATTAGGACCCAGGTCTCCTGAGTTCTAGATCAGGGCTCCAGTGACATACTGTCCTTGTCCTTGGCAGTAAGATATGGGGTGAAGAATTTAAGTTTGATGTTGGGTGGGGGATGGAAATCTGGGCGTGGGTGTTGCTTTTGGATTGATGGCTACAGCCCTCTGAAGGGTGGGAGTCAGTCGGCACACTTCCCAAGTCCCAGGCACAGTGCTCGGCCCAGTATCTTAATGGAAGCCAGGAATACCCATGAGGTTTCTAAGCCAGAGGCTCTGAATCTGAACAGAGTGGTATTCTCAATAGGAGGATATTTTTAATCCTGTGATATTTCAGTTCTTTTCTCCCATTGGTCTCAAGAAATCTTAGAGAAATAAAAAATTGTGTTATTTGCTCCAAGAATCAGAATAGAGACAGGAAGCAGTGGTTGCTGGTTACCTTTTCCGGGAGTGGCCCAGAGGATGTTTACAGGAAAGATTCCTTTCTGCCCTCTGACTTATAGAGCTTTCAGACTAGAAATAGGGTCTCCAGAGTAGAAATCCTAGGGGGACGGAGTAGATACAAATGCTAGATAAAACCAAAATGGAACATCCTCAGAGACAAAACATCCCCCACACGGAAAGGGGTAGACCTGGGGAGCCAGTGTGGAGAATTTTTGTTAACGCACAATTACATCTCTGTTCCTTTTCTCCCCCTCTTTGGCCTCACTCTTTTCATTCCCTCCTCTTTCCTAAATTTCCTTCCATCTACTAAGCAAGAATATTAAATGGAGGTGGGGAGGGGCACGAAAAGCCTGTGTAATAAATGTTCTCCCCAAATCATAGGTTATTTTAAAAGACCAGCCATCATTGTTGTTTTTATAGTTACATCAAGTGAAATTATAGTATTTGTCAAGTACACACCTAATTTAACATAGGCTGGAGTCAGGTTTGGCCTCCCCTGGTGCTCAGCAGAGTTGCGGCGTTAGCCCCAAATGCCAGGGCACAAATCCTTGCAGATCACTGCCTTATAGAGTAACTGTGGTCAGTTACTCTATAAGGCAGTTCTCCAGTTTCCTCATCTGAGAAATAGAGAGAACATGGGGTTGTCAGAAGGGCTACCAAATAACCATAGAAAGGAATTAGCAAGTCATTGCAAAGGCAGTAAGTACAAAGGCAGTCATCCAGGTTTTGTGGGACCTGAAGATTATATAAATTTGGGGGCCCTCTTTAATAAAAAGAATACAAATCTTACTTTTGCAACTTTTATATTAATATATGATTATGTGAACATGTTGCTAAGGCCCCTCCCAGGGTCTGGGAAGGACTTCTTAAAGTGAGATCTTAAAACGTAAGCTTCCTCAGCTTCAAAGTAAACTTGCTTCTGGATAAATGTTCAAAAAGGTGTCAGCCTTTGCTGTTATTTATTTATTTGAAAACTTTTTATGGCATACTCACTGTGTGCTGGGCTGTGAACTCCTGCTAGGTGTTGGGGGTGGTGCACATCTGGAAATTCTATGCCTTAGGTAAAGGGAAGGTCACTAAATATCAAAGCAAACCAAACTCCTTATCTAAAGAATGTCAAGTTTGATTTGACAAAACATCCCAAAGCTAAGGAGTGACTGCAAAGCACTTTACAGACCTCTTTCACAGAAACACTGTACCAGTGAACCAGATGAGCTATTTGTGGTCATTATTTTTATTTTTCCTATTTTAAAAAATTGTGGTCAAATATATATAATATAAAGTTTATAATCTTCAGCATTTGTGGGGGGCTGTGGAGGGGCAGAGGAAGAAGGAGAGAGAATCTCAAGCAGGCTCCCCACCCAATGCAGAGCCCGGCGTGGGTCCCAATCTCACCACCGAAATTGAGAGGGGTACCCCTGACTGACTGAACCACCCAGGCGCCCGTATGTTAAGCAATTTAAAGCCTACATTTCAGTGGCATGAAATCCCTCCGTATTGTTGTATACCCATCACCACCTCCATTCCCAGAACTATTTTTAACTTGCGAAACTGAAACTCTGCACCCATTAAACACTAATTCTCCATTTTCCCCTCCCCAGAGGCCCTCGCAGCTGCCATTCTGTGTTCTATCTTTATGATCTTGACTTCTCGGAGTAGTCAAATACTCTAAGACTGTATCTTGGATCTCTAAGTATCCACTTACAGAGTACCTCATGTAAGCAGAATCATACAGTATTTCTCCATTTGTGTCAGGCTTATTTCATTAACCATTATGTCCTCAAGGTTCATCCATACTAGTTTAAGGCTGAATAATATTCCACTGTACATATATACTCCACTTGGCTTATGCATTCATCCATCAGTGGACATTTGTGTCACTTCCGTGTTTTAGCTATCATGAATAATGCTGCTGTACACTTGTAAAATTACAAGTGACCGTGATTTTTGTGGTGCTTTAGAACATTTGCATCCCCATGATAGCTGCTATAATGTACATGAATGATCACTTTCCTTTGTTCACATGTGAATTAAATAAAGCAATCAAATACCCAGGAGCCAGTAATCAAACTTGAATTCGTCCTCCCCACACCTTACTGTCCTTTCCTCAGTATCTATTCTTGGCTCCTTTGTCATAAATTCATTAATCATATACACATGGATTTATTTTCTGGGCCTTCTATTCTATTCTATTGGTCTATTTTTATGCCAACACCATACTGTCTTAATGACTATAGCTTTACAATATAGTTTGAAATCAGGGAGCATGATGCCTCCAGCTTTGTTCTTTTTTTCTCAAGATTGCTTTGCTATTTGGATATTTCTGGGGTTCCATACAAATTTTATAATTACTTGTTCTATTTTTTTTGAAAAACGTCATTGGAATTTCAATAGGAATTGCATTGACTCTGTAAATTGCTTTGGGTAGTATGAAAATTTTAAAAATGTTGAGTCTTCCAGTCCATGATCACAGATTATCTTTCCACTTATTTGTGTCTTCTTAGATTTCTTTCATTAATGTCTTATAGTTTTTAATATATACATCTTTTACTTTCTTGGTTAAATTTATATCCAGCTATTTTATTCTTTTTGACATAATCGTAAATGGGATTTTTAAAAAATATTTCTGATAGTTAATTATTCCTGTATAGAAATGCAACAGATTTTTGTATATTGATTTTGTATCCTATAATTTTATTAAATTCATTTATTAGTTCTAACAGGCTTTTTAAAATTTGTTTGTTGGTTTTTAAGGATTTTATTTATTTATTTATTTATTTATTTATTTATTTATTTATTTCAGAGAGAGAGACAGAGAGAGAGAGCACAAGTGGGGAGAGAAGAGTGGGAAAGAGAGAAGCAGACTCCCCACTGAGTAGGGAGCATGATGTGGGGCTCAATCCCAGGACCCTGAGATCATGACCTGAGCCAAAGACAGACACTTAACTGACTGAGCCACCCAACACCCTAGGTTTTTGTTTGTTTGGTTTTGTTTTTTTAGAGAGAGTGTGCATGGGAGTGGGGGCAGGGTAGGGGCAGAGGGAGAGAGAAAATCTTTAGTAGGCTCCATGTCCAGCATGTAGCCTGATGCAGGGTTTCATCTCGTGACCCCAAGATCATGACCTGAGCTGAAATCAAGAGTCCAAAGCTCAACCAACTGAGCCACCCATGTGCCTCTAGTTCTAATGGTTTTTTGGTGGGACTCTAAGATTTTCTCTATATAATATCATTTCATCAGCAAATAGTAACAGTTTTACTTCTTACTTTCTAACTTGGATTCATTTATCCGTATCTATCTATCTATTGTCTATTGCTCTGGCTAGGACTTCTAATATTATGTTGAATAAAAGTGGCAAGAGTGCTCATCCCTGTCTTGTTCCTGATCTTAAAGGAAAGGCTTTCAGTTTTTCACCATTAAGTAGCACGTTTGCTGTGGCCTTGTCATATATGGCCTTCATCATATTGAGATATGTTCCCACTATGCTACTTTGTTGAGTTTTTGTCATAAATGGATGTTGAATTTTGTCAAATGCTTTTTCTGTACCTATTGAAACAATCATATGATTTTTATCCTTTATTTAGTTAATGTGGTATGTAACATTGACTGATTTGCAGATGTTAAAACATCCTTGCATCCTTGGAATAAATCCTACTTGGTTATGGTGTATGATCTTTATTATGTATTTTTTAAAAGATGTTATTTATTTATTTATTTGAGAGAGAGAGAGAACAGAGCCCAACATGGGGCTTGATGTGGGTCTTGATCCCAGGACCCTGAGATCATGACCTGAGCTGAAACCAAAAGTCAGATGCTTAACTGACTGAGCCATCCAGGCACCCCTATTATGTATTTTTGAATTCTATTTCCTAATACATTTTTGAGGATTTTTGCATCTATGTTCATTAGGGATATTGGTCCATAATTTTCTTTTCTTATGACATCCTTGTCTGGTTTTGGTATCAGGATAATGGTGGCCTCATAAAATGAGTTTAGAAGATTTCCCTCTTCTATTTTTTGGAAGAGTTTGAGAAGAATTGGAATTAATTCTTTTTTGAATGTTTGGTAGAATTTGCCATTGAAATTATCTGGTCCTGGACTTCTGTTTGTTGGGTGGTTTTTGATTAATGATTCAATCTCCTTACTAGTAATCAGTTCATTGAGATTTTCTAGTTCATCATGATTCAATCTTACTTAGTAGGTGGTATGTTTCTAGGAATTTATCCATTTCTTCAAAGTTGTCCAATTTGTTGGCATGCAATTGTTCATAGTAGTCTCTTCTGATTCTTTGTATTTCTGTGGTATCAGCAGTAGCATCTCCTATTTCATTTCTGAAATTTCATTTCATATTGTGGTCAGAAAAGAGTCTTGGTATGATTTCAATTTTATTAAATTTATTAAGACTTGTTTTCTGACCTAATATATGATCTATTTTGGAAAAATGTTCCATCCACCCTTGAAAAGAATGTGTGTTCTATTGTTTTTGGATAGAATATTCTGTATATATCTGTTAAGTCCATCTGGTCTAATATGTCATTTAAGGCTGATGTTTTCTTATTGATTTTCTATCTGGACGATCTATCCATTGATATAAGTTGGGTATTAAAATCTTCTACTATTGGGCGCCTGGGTGGCTCAGTGGGTTAAAGCCTCTGCTTTCGGCTCAGGTCATGATCTCAGGGGTCCTGGGATCGAGGCCCGCATCGGGCTCTCTGCTCAGCAGGGAGCCTGCTTCCTCCTCTCTCTCTGCCTGCCTCTCTGCCTACTTGTAATCTCTCTCTCTGTGTCAAATAAATAAATAAAATCTTTAAAAATAAAAAAATAAAAAAAAAATAAAATCTTCTACTATTATTGTATTGCTATTTCTCTTCTTAGGTCTGTTAATATTTGCTTTGTATATTTAGGTGCTCCTTGTTGGCTGTATAAATATTTACAAGTGTTATATCCTCTTGTGGGATTGACCCCTTTAATGCTTATCTTTGTCACTTATTATAGTCTTTGTTTTAAAATCTATTTTGCCTGATATGAATACAGCTACCCCAGCTTTCTTTTGGTTTCCATTTGTGTGGAATATCTTTTTCCATCCTCCTTCACTTTCAGTCTATGTCCTTATATCTAAAGTGAGTCAGCATATAGATGGGACAGCATATAAATGGGTCTTGGTTTTTGTTGTTGTTGTTGTTGTTTAATTTAATTTTATTTTTTCAGTGTTCCAAGATTCATTGTTTATGCACCGCACCCAAAATCCATTCAGCTACTCTATGTCTTTCATTAGGAGAATTTAGTCAATTTACATTTAAAATAACTATTGATAGGTTTTGTACTTATTGCCATTTTGTTAATTGTTTACTGGATGTTTTTGTAGTTCCTCTCTGTTCCTTTTTTCTTCTCTTGTTCTCTTCCTTTGTGAGTTTATGACTTTCTTAATCTTTTAAAAATAATACTCCTTAGTGTTATTTTCTGCTTTAAAACTACCCATTAAAATGCTGCCCATTTCTCCAAAGTCTATCTCCTTACCTGGACATTCAAGGCTCTCCATAATCTGCCCCTGTCTTACTCTAAAAACTTACTTCCCAATAATCACCCATATGCACTCTTTAGAAGGGAAGACTCTAAGCTGGTCATCCACATTGTCATCTCATGGCTTTGTTCACATAACCTCCACACAGAGTATGGTTAAATTCCACTCAACAAAGATGGGCTGAGACTTAATATACAATGTCCATCTGTATCCACTCTGACTATGAAAATCCTACCCAGTTTATCCCACTTGGTCAATGAACTCCTCCTGTCCCTCCTGTTTGCTGGCATCCTGCTTGCACTAATAGCAGCAGTTTCTAGTTTGGGGGATTTATTGGGCCAGTAAGAGTTCAACATAATAATAAAGTCCAATATAGACTTGTCAATTTTTTATTCTGCCAAAATAAAGACTTTTAAAAAAGACCACCGTCACAATGATCTTATTAAAGAAAAGGCATTTTGCCACTCAAAAAGAACAAAAAGCACAGTCTAGGAATAATGGTCAATTTTTTCACTGTAGCGCCCTCAGCTTTAGGAAAATTCACTATATTGTTTTTCTTATATGACTGTCTAAGGTAGTGAAAACTACACAGGTTGGCATTTGGGAGTGATTCCGCAGCACCTGGTCTTACCACCTGTTCAATACTTCCAAGCTGCCTTGGGGCACATTTTGCATTGTTCACTCTTTATTTAACTTCTTGTGCATGTATGTCATTTCCTCAACTAGAAGGTAAGCTCTATAAGGAACCTGTATAAGAACTGTCTCTTAAACTCCCCAGCGGGGCCATGCACATATAAAATGTTCAATAAATATTTGTTGAATGAATGAATCAGCCTAGATTAAGCTTTCTAAGCCTGGGTAACCAATAAATCTCCTCTTAATGGAGTATGAGCATCCCACCCTGAGGCAATTTCTTTCAATATACTTCTTTACAAAGAGTTAACCGGTACAAATTGCTTTGCTTTTGAGTGAATTCTGAAAAAAAAAAATTTAAAACTCTGATATGAAAAGTAAACAGTTTCTTCCTCAAGGCAGTAGCAAGCCCCAGCAAAGAGAATGAAGACAAACAAAATCTGTTGTTTAATTGATCCCAGTTCTTTTGGACTTTGTTGGTAGGCATGCACACTGTTTTTGCTTCTGGCCTGACCTGACTTGATGGGATGGTTGGCTTTCATTCTGTGGCACTTGCTCATGTGCTTAAAGCCTCCATAATGCCCATGTTATTTCTTTGTCTACCTGGGTGATTTAAAAAAGAAAGAACCTTAACCATCTTCTTGGCCAAGTCTTGGTTTTAGATTCTAGAGTTGATGTAGAACAATGTAAAGTGTCTTTTGGATTTTAAACATTTTTTCTAGTCAGCATCCAGAGTTCATATTCCAAAAATATAAATAAGAGAGGGTCACATCCATGCTTTGAAACATGTTCATTGCCTTTCAATTTAATTCCATTCAGTGGCTATTGATTGAGTGCCTGCCACATGCCAGGCACTGTTCTAGATTTGGGGGATATTTCAATCAATAAAACAGATAAAAATTCCTGCCTTCCTGAAGCTAATGAGACAAGGTAGTGGGGAGATAAATAAGAAACGGAATATAATAAATACTGTATTATACTGTTAGAAAGTGATGTGTGCAAAGGAAACTAATTGGAGGGAGGGTCTGTTACAACTTGGGTGAGGTGGCAGGGTAGGCCTGATTGAGAGGGTGGCTGAGCAAAGTCTTAAGGCAGCTGAGGGTGTAGGCCACCGGGGCCTCTGGGAGAAATTAGCGCTTTCCTCCAGCTTGAGCTTACAGGTACCTTGACACTTCGTATCATGCACACTGGCCCTCCTTCATGGCTCTCCAGGGCGTGCACCCCCACCCCCCCACCCCAGGGCATCTCATTCCCACCTCAGGACTTTGCCCATATTGTTCCATCAGCTCAGTATTTGCTCTTCCCTCCCCTGGCCCCTGGACCAGCTCTTTGCTTTCAGGTCTCAATCCCAAAACCACCTCCTCAGGTGGCTTTCTTTGTCTGCCAGCTCATTATAGCTTAGGTCCTCTCCCACCATTATTCTTATAGCCCTCCCTTCAGATACTCAATAACTAAATGAGATTCCTGATAAACAAATAAATACATGATACCCAATAAATAGGTGTTTGAATAAGTGAATAGACAAATAGGGCTAAAAAGGGGTGAGCTCATTGAGAACAGGACTTCTGACTTGTTGGTTTATCCTCAGTGTGAGGCACATAGTTACATGTATTTGATATACTTTATCTTCATAAATAAACATCATTATCAAGAATAGATACAGGGATCAAGTTATGATTTGCGTAAAGTAAAGCGTAACAATAAACTAACAAACAAGGTTTTAAAAGAAGGATGAAGCATTAAATTGTGTTTGAGGAATGACTTCCTATCCTGCTTCACTCTTTCAGCAGAGTAACCCTTCCCTCCAGATGAAGTTGTCTTTGGTTTCAGCCCTCGGCCCAGACCGGCCCTTTCAGGATGATTCCCCACCAGCTGAAGGGTCAGTTGGTAGCTTCCTCCCTTCCTGTGAGTTCTGGTGTGCTCAGCAGGAGAGTTATACCCAACAGAGAGTTTTCGCTTCTTCCTCCTCCAGTCTGAATTCTACATGTGCTTCAATTTCCACTGTGTCTCAGTCAAATTAACTATATACAGCTGTCATAGCTCAAATTCTCAATTATCTGGATAATGAAAATATCTCAAATTTCCCCCTGTAATCATTCATACTTTGGGAGGTATCTCAGGGGGAGGGGTTATTTTCTTGTTGATGTTTGCTCGGGAAATGCCACAAGAATGATAAATGTATCCATGTAATCCCTGACTCATTTCAAATTGCACCTTAGGTGACTTATAAAAATCATGCAATAAAATTGAAACAAATGAGATAAATCAGAAGAAAAAGAAAAAGACAGTAAAGTGAGGCAAGAAATAATCCCATTACAGAGAAATTCCAATCATAGGGATTCAAGCAGTTATTGCAGAGAGACCACAGATTTGGCTCTGAGCAACAAAGGAACCAGACCTGTCATAAAATTCACAATGTTTTGTAATACCAGGGGCTCAGGAGACTGGACACCCAAGGGAAGTTTCTCCCATGCATTTTTTGGAAGGGACACTGATGTCATGAATAATATGTAAAGCAAGTGATTTTCCAATAGTTGTTTTCTACAGTGTCACTTAAGGAGACTTAACTTAGGGCCTCATGGCAAAGCAAAGTCCTCAAGAACGCAGTTCTCTGAGGGAATGAAACGTTGTAGTTCAAATACAAAGTTCTTTAATTATCTGATTTGATCCAGGGATAAAGTTTAAAATATCTGAAAGAAATGATAGACTGCATCCTTCCACAGACGTTATTTTCTGCAATCAAGCTTTGATAAGAATCAAGCAGCTGAGAAGTCAAGGATAGATTGTGTGGCAGGGACCCAACAGGTCGAAATTCTGTATGTCTGATAAGATGCAGGTGTACACCAAAGAGCTTGGCATCCCTGTGTGAATAACGAAGCTTCCTAACCAGTTTCGGTATCTACATAGACCACCTCCGTAAAGAGGCAGGCTATAATGTACCCATGGGCCAGGGCCAGTTTTCCCTCCGAAAACAGTCCACGTTTGCTCTAACACAACACACGGACAGCCAAAGCCCCGTGGAGCATGACCACCATGTGACATAAATAACAACCCTCCCACAAACATACATTCCACAGTTAAATATAAATTCAGTTCTCTGTTATCCTGTTTTGGTTTATTTATCCCATGCCTCCCCACCCATTAGTGCAGATAGTTGAGAACTGACTGTTAAAAACAAAATCAACCCGCAGAGAAAAAGTCATTTTGGATTCACGACTGGGGCCCTAGGCTGTTGGCTTTGTGTTTGATTTGGCTCCCTCTCAATCCAGTCCTATATAGGAGATAGGTTCCCCCCCCAAAGATAGTTTCCTCCCTCAGCAGGATGATTTTGTTTTTCAGAAAATATGTACACTTGGTAAGCTGTCAAAGTGAGTTGTACTTGAAGTATGCGTTATTCAGAGGGAGAGCATAGTTTCAACACTACTTGAAGTCTTTATTCCTGACAACGCATTAAGAATTCAACACAGTAATCTTATCGTTTTAGCTGTGCTTTTACCATTACTCATGCAACATGACTGGAAAAAAAACTAACGATGATTTTTCCCTCCCACTGTGGTGTGTGTGTGTGTGTGTGTGTGTGTGTGTGTGTGTGTAATTTTTTTAAACTTTTGGTTTGGGATGAATGCCCCTAACAATCCACCATCTGGTGTCCAAATATTTTTACAGACATGAATCCAAATACCACAAAATCATTGCCACGGCTCAGGTTATGTGAGTCTTTTTCTGAGGCAGACTTTTTATTAAATGTGATTATTCTCAAACTCTGAGAATCTCAGCCAGGAACATTAAGATTTAGCCTCGATGACCAATATAAAAATAGATGGAAGGGAGAACTCCCCGGGATGTAATCTTGAAACCAAAAAATGAACTTTTATTTTTGTTATCCTACTCAGCAGTATACAGACTGAATCCAAGTGACAACGTCTGCGGCATTCCTGCTCTAATCATCAGGAGAAGAGAAGATAAGGTGTGAGTAAGCTCTGTGGGAATCGAGTTTCAGCCCAGTCAGGTGTAATCAGAACCATGGTCTTAAAACAAAGGCCTCCACTCCACCTCCTCTGTCAGGGGACGGTTCACTCCCCATCCCCCCCAGACACTAAAGGGGAAAAGAAGGATCAAGTCTGCAGGAGCAAAATAAAACCAAACTGAACAACAATCCCATGTTTGAGTGCTAGCTATCTCCCCTCTCTTTGCACCCTGGGATCAATGCGTGTACATTAAACATTGGATACACCCCCCTTCTCTAATGTAATAAGGGCAGCAGTTTTTAAAAATGAGGATTTCTCTCTTAGCCCTCTGTAATGAAACTCGGTTAGGGAGTCTGTGCTTATGAAGGAATTCCTAGGACACCACCATGCCCTCTTTCAGAAAAAAAAGAGTGTATGTTTGCTCAAGATATCACCCCAATTTTTAGAGCACAGAGAAATTTGCTCTTGTCAGTGAATGTGCCACACAGAGAAAAATATAATTTGTATGGCTAGACTCCCTCCCAGAGTTAAAAATGGGGACAAACAGAGCCCAAGGGATGACATATCCTGGCAACTTCCAGGTTTGCTAGTGAAAACAATAGGAATGGCCATGAAAATAATCCCAGAACTCAGCATGTCCGTAGTTTGTGACGGGTAGAACTGTTCTAGAAAGACTGGATTTTGACGCAGCTGCTTTGGGAAGAAAGGGAGAGTTACCGCTCCCATTTCAGCGATGGGCACACTGAGGTATGGTGGAAATTAAGCAGTTGTGCTAGACTCCCTGCAGGTCAGCAGGGAGCTGGAGATAGGTCAGAAAGGGAGAGGAAGTGTAGACAGGGGTGATAAGCTCTAACTAGAGGAAATTAAAACCCTGTAGTGTGGGAAAAGAACAATTAGCCGAGACGGAGGAGCAGGAAGGAATACCGAATGAATTACAATCAGAGGAAACGAGCCTGCAAAAAAGGAGAAGGGATGGGAGTGGGATGCGGCAGGGCGGGAGCTTGAGAGGAGTCAGGAGAAATGATTTAGGAAGGCTGGCTCTCTTTGCTTCTGTCAGGGCCTTATTGTTTGGTTGCCCAGGCTCGTATTTAACCCCTTTATACCTCGGAATGTCACACTCTCAGGCAGCTATCTTTATTCATGAAGCTCTTTGAGACTGTTATGTGAATGTTATGAATTCCAAATGAGAATGACTTCATGATTAGTTTGGAAAAACCTGTCCTTCACCCCTAAAAAAGGGCAAAAGTCTAAGCTTGGATCGGTAAGGAAAATCTTTCCATCAGAAACCTAAGAAACACCTAGAGCATGGGTATTAGCAAGAATAAATGGTTTAAGACCAAGAAGAAAATATCTGTGAAAACGAGATTCTTTCCTTTAGCGAAAACACGTAGAAGGGTTTAAAAGTAATTTCTATGACTATCAAAATTACCCGAGGAGACGAAATGGTTTATAATTAGTGAGAGGTCATGTGGAAAAGTACAGTTGCTTTATGACAATAAGAACGTGCTTCTCTTTTAAGTCAATGTGTTTAGCATACATGATGATTGGCACAAGTGAAAAAGATGTACCGTGAGCCCAAAATAAAATTATTTTTGACTCACACCTAAAAATCAGTTGGCAGAATTCTACAAGAAAGTGTGATTTAATCAGCCGAGAGGTTAATATCATAGGCGAAAGGCAAAGAGAAGGATGAGCATAGCAGCTAGTCATTGAAGAGAAGGGAGAGTTGATTATAAAGTAGACAAGGATGCTAAGTGGATTAGAAGAACCAGCTACTATTACAAAGGGTTGATTGAAGGGGCAAAGTGGATAATGAGGCAAAGTAAGGATTCTTTAAAATCCTCTGCATCCAGGAAATGAATTAACTGCTCAGAAAAACTACTACATGAGGAAGGATCACATGAGAGTGACCAAAAGTGACCAGGAGAAAAACGGAAGACTCTTGACTTATAAAACCAGCATACTTAAAAAGAAGATTTTTTTTTAAAGGGGGGTGGGAGGACTGAAACACTACTTAGCGGGTATAAAAATGAACTGAGAAAATCTGAAGTAGACAGTGATGGAAGAATGTCTTTAGAAAGAGCCACACAATGAAAGATTCTTTAAATACCTTAAAAGTGACCGTGGGTGAGGGAGAACATTCAGGAACTTGAAGCATTGAACTAGTTTTTATTTTAATTTATTTTAGTTTAGTGTTTTGATCTTGTCTTCATGAAGCCAATAAAATGTATGGGAAATGGGAACAGGGGCAAAAGAATGATGAATTAAGGACAATTAGGAATTTCCCTCCAATAAACTAAGCTGACTCAAGAGGCAGCTTCTGAGCGGGGAGGAAACTGCAGAAATGAATGCCTGCCTCAAAGCAGAAGTTGGAGGGCTCCTTGGAAAGACAGAGACACTCAGGGAAACCAGAGTCAAATAAATCTTGCATGTTTCTGGAAACAGACCAGTGAGGAAGCAGAAAATTGCTAGCCTTTGCCTTTTAACTCAGGAGCAATTGAACAATTTAAAGGGAGATAAAGCCCCGGGGATGAAATTAACCAAATGCCTCGCTGGTTTAAGTTCAGAAAATAAGAAATCTGATTGCAGGAAAAGTTACCTCTTGATCAAAATCCTTGCAGAGGTTTGGGCCGTTTACATTTATGGAGAAGGCTGGTAAATAAGCATTTGTTGAGATCATCATCATATTCTGCAAATGTTATGTGTTACCTAACATCACAGAGCGGAGCCTGGTGAGGATGTATGAAGAGCAGATGAAACAACTCCTGGCTGCTTCGAGACTGGAGCACTCTCAAGGAGCTGACGCAAAGTTTCCCACAAGCTTGGTCATCGAGAGATAGCAAAGCGCATGAGCTTTACCATGTATGCGTGAGCAAGAGAACCTAAGTCTCAAGATTCATCCACAAAGAGATGACATCGCAGAGAAGGTGTACATGAAGAAATCTTTGAAGAGAGGGGGTGGGGGAACAGTTTGCTTGGCAGACAGGGACAGAGGGATAAGGAAGGGCAGGTACTTCTGATACAGGAGGAGCCTCTGAGAAGGCTCAGAGCCCAGGGTGGAAAACCAGACTGAGGGCTTGGTAAGGCACGATGGGAAAGGCAAGGTATTCTAGAAAAAAAAAGCAATTGAAGGCCTGGGCTCTAAGGGCATGGGCTCTGAGACAAACCAGGTTGGAAGTCCAGCTCCATCACTGTCAAAATTTTTTTTAAATCTCTCCATGCTTTTGTTTACTCCTCTTATAAATGGGATTTTAACAGAACCTAGAGTTATGTGAGAGAATGTGTGAAAAATAAAAACTCTGACAATAGCTATGGCTGTGAATGAATTGTAGTCAGCGTGAGGCTGAGAATACACACCTTCTCAGCTTCCTCAAGGTCATCTCTGGCTGACTTCTATCGTCTTTTCAAACCTTTTATGCTCTCCAAAGACCACAGCCCCACCTGGCCTTCTCTCTCTAAGACATGGTGGGTAGGCCCACCTCCCCCTCAAATCCCCCCCCCACTCAGAACTAGTCCATTTCTTCTCTGCTGATCCCCTCCTGTGGTAGAAGACACAGTGCTCCCACTCCTTTCCAAAGCTAACTTCTCCCTTGAACCAGTGATTCAATGGTTGCCTCAAGGCTCTGGAAGGATGATGTTTCCTGCTCTCCTGGCCACAGTAACTCCTCCACAGACTCCTTCCTCTCACGCTCAGCTTTTCTCTGGCCTTTTATCTTTTTCTCCAATGTTCGGTGTTGAAACTCCTGACTTCTCTCCTTTCTGCAAGAGCTAAACTCCTCTCTGAGTTTCGTCCCCTCACTTTTGAAAGGGCTGGTCTGAGGGTCACCAAAGACGAATCTAACCAGCTTTTTCTTCCTATTCTATTTTAGCTTCTGTGATTCTGAGTTTACCTTCAGTGACAGGTTGTTTCTCTCTGTTCTGATTGTTCCTTCTCAGCCTTCTCTTTCCTCATTCTGTTCCTAAATGCAACCCTAAGGATTCTAGATTCCCTGTGTCCTCTCTTGTATGCTGTTCTTCCTCTGGGCAGCCTAATCAAACCTACGATTTAACCATTTCTCAGCAGGTCATACCTTCACCACCACCCCCCTGTGGTTAGAATTCCCAGTTGCCTTTGAAAATCTCATGTCGTTGTCTTTTCACTTCATTTATTTGTCCACTCAATAAATATTTGAGGGCCACTGAAACTTCATCTACCTCCAAAATCATCTATTTCTCCATTCCTACTCCCATCTGCATTTTGTCCTGTCCTTTCTCTGGATAAATGACATCTTAATCACTCCACCTGAATGAGGATCTTAGAAGACATGTTCAGCCTCCTCATGTAGATATCTGCTCAGCCACTGAGTTGGTATGGGGGTGCCCACGGGCTCTTTTACATATGCTTACTTTCCTCTCAAGAAACTAGAAGCTAGCTTTATTTCTTAGGGGCAGAAGCTAATTTTATTTCTTTTTGCGATTTTTTTTTAAGATTTTATTAATTTATTTGAGAGAGTGGGGCACCTGAGTCGCTCAGTCGTCAAGCATCTGCCTTTGGCTCAGATCATGATCCCAGAGTCCTGGGATCAAGTCTGCTTCTCCTCTCCCACTCCCCCTTCTTGTGTTCCCTCTCTTGCTGTGTCTCTCTCTGTCATATAAATAAATAAAATCTTTAAAAAATTTATTTGAGAGAGAAAGTGAGAGAGAGATCATGAGCAGGGGGAAGGGTAGAAAGAGAAGCAGACTCCCCGCTGAGCAGGGAGCCCAATGTAGGACTCCATCCCAGGACCCCAGGATCATGACCTGAGCCAAAGGCAGACGCTTAACTGACTGAGTCCCCCAGGCTCCCCTCTCTTTGCAGTTTCTCAAAATTACTTAGCAACATTTCTAGTACTGACTGGAACTCCATAAATATTGTCGAATTATATTGAGTTGAAATCACTCATGAAGTGATTGACAGTTATGTTAAGGATCTTAGAAGACATATCTGTTAGTTCTCTGGCAAAAATGCAAATGTACTCAGTTATCAATTAATACCTACAATTAAGATTCTAAAACTCTGTAGAAATGGTACAGGAAAATTATGTAATGGGCCTAAAAACGTTAATTGTAAAGAGGGAAATAGAATTGTTCAGAGAGAAGAGGATCCTTTATTTCACAAAAGACCTTGCATGTGAAAGATGAAATCCCCAAGGATAAATTGCCTTGTATGAAAAAAGTATCAAAAAGTGAAGGCTGAAAGCCAGAGAGAAGTGAAGAGAGGAAGAGGAAGAGGAGCCAAGGGAAGTGAGGTGAGGGGCTGATGTCAGGGACCTACCACAAAGAGAACCAGGAAGTGGTTCAGAACGGCCAAGTGAGTTTTAAACACAGTGGAGTCCAGTATTTGTTTTCCGCTGTTGGCTGTGCTGTGCTGTAATTTCACCTAATCCCCATCGCTTTCCCCTATATTTTAGAACCTCAAGGAAAGTCGGCTATATGGTGCTCCAAGTCAGCAGTGGAGTGCTGTCTCCTGCACTCAGGTGTCTCTCCGGGAGAAGCTGCTGTGAGGAATGAAGCGACGCTGACCTCCAGCTCATGCGCCTTCAGGACCTGCCTCAGTGTCCACACCAAGGCCTTCATCTGCCTGAGCTTCTCCAGCCACCGACTGAACTCTGGAGAGCTCTAGCTGGGCCATTTCTGCCCGATGCAGGACTCCTCCGGTGGGCGATCTTTGCTCTAGATTTCCCATCTGCCTGCTCAGGACTCTCTCCCCCAGAGCTGTGCTGTGCTCTGAGGCTCTTCCGACGAATCTTCTTCCTTCCATTTCTCTCTCACAAGTGTTGGATCTTCATTCCCCGATCCACTCCCGTGCACATGCACACTCTCCCTTTCTCGATCTCAATCTCTCAGTCTTTCACAAGCATTTTCTGAAGAAATCGCCTGTATTTCTAATCCTGTCCTGGTGACTGAATCTCAGAGGAAATGAACTGACAAAGTGGGATGTTTTTCCCGGGAGTAGGGTGTGGGGGTGCAGGAATTGGAGCAGTTTCCATGGTGGGGTAACGTGGTGTGGAAAGGGGGCTCTGCATGCAGGAGGTGAGGGGCTGAAGGGGGGATGGAGAATTACTGGAAGCAGGAAGCTGAGCCCAGAAGTGACTAGAAAAAGAATAATCTAGAGATTTGGAGAGAGAAGTTAGGTTTTCCATTTCATTTTAATCTTAAAGGATAAGTTAAGCTTGCAGCTGGAGAACTTTCCAGGCTATCCAGGCATCTTGCTGTGTGTGAGCAGGTATAGAGCAAGAAGCTTGTAATGTGCTCTGAAGGGAGACCTGCAACCCATGGGACGTGGTGGCTGGGCAGAGAGCACTCACAGAGCTCTCACCGGGCATTTACCTGTAGCACCTACCACCCACGGGGCTCGGCAAAGAGGAAGCTGGAGGGGCTAGCTGAATGAATGAAATCTGCTGCTGTAAGTGATTGCAAATTTCCTGGTCTGGATGAATTACATTTGATGCTCAATGAACTTGTGAATGATGTCCCCAAGCTCCAGTTAGTGACCATTAAGAAATTCCGAAGAAGGAAACAGCTACAAACTAGGTATTGAACAGTGCCATTGTGGTATTTCAAATGAAACCAAGATGACCTGCTTTGTTCACTTCCAGTAGGAACACGGTATCGTCACTTTTACATGACTTTTAATATAATTGCTTGATTCTGCAAGATGGTCCATATCTCTTTGCCTTAGGGCCACATCTGCCTCACTTACCTCCCACTGTCCTAAAACCCTGAGATTCAGTCCAAATAGGGAGGTGATGAGAGCTGATATTATTGAATATTGGCTTGCTAATCTTAGCAAGCACTTGGCTATGCTAAGTGCTTCCCATGCACTTTATGAAGCTATGTTTATCTAATTAAGAGGGTCCAGTAAAGAGATTTTTTTCCCGGGGCGCCTGGGTGGCTCAGTTGGTTGAGCGTCGGACTTCATCTCAGGTCATGATCTCAGGGTCCTGGTATCGAGCCCTGCATTGAGTTCCCTGCTCAGCAGGGGTCTGCTTCTCCCTCCCTCTCTCTCTCTCTCTCTCTCTCTCTCTCTCTCTCTCTCCCTCTCAAAAATAAATAAAATCTTAAAAAAGAAAAATAGAGACTTTTCCTGAGCAAAGAAAATCTGTTCCCTGTCCTGGTGTACATTTCAAACACCTCTCAGACACCTTATTACCCCAAATGGTCAGGTGATTCTACCAACTAATGAGCAGTTATTTGAGGAGATGTTCAACAAGATTCTAGAACGTGTTGTAAAGGACAGTTTCGATAGCCTGTCGTATAATAAATAATTGAAGAAATACCAGGATTTAACTGAGGGTATCTGGCCCTGCGTGGCCACTGGACACAAGCGAATTGCTCCATAGAAGGAGAGCTCCTGTAAAAATTTACTGTTAGAGGCCTTTGTTCTGAATTGCCTTTCTGGACCAGTTCTTCCTTCTGTTTCTCTTCGCCTCCTAACCCTTTGAGCTAACAAATTTACTGTTTGGTGTCCTCCTGTTCCCTTTTCTACGTTGGCCTTGATGTTGCTCCTCCCAGCAAAGACTCTGATCTTTCCCTGTTCAGGGCTGCATTTGGCAATTTCAGGTAAATGCCCTCCTAGGGAAATCAGGAGACCCTTCAACTGGGCTCCACTCCTGAGGTGGAAGACCTAGAAGGTTTGGTGGGAGAACTGGATACTGAGAAGGCATGAGCTGACATGGTTTAGCCGTCAAATATTTGGGAGAGGCACTTTTACTGATTCTCTAAGGCCCCACGTGATAGAGGAAGGAATAGTGGGACATTAAAAAAACAAAAGGTATTTGACAGCAGTCAGAGCAGCCACAGCTGTCATTTCCCGTCACTGAAAGGTACTCAAGCAAAGGCTGGCTAGCCATCACGTGGAAACGCTCGCTCACAAAAGGAGTCATGGTGTCGGATGGATCACGTTACTAGAGGTCTACAGCTTTCTTCAGTGCTGAGCTTCTCAGAGTCAAAACTTTCATAGTTCCTCAAGTTGAAAAGAGAAAAATCAGATGCTTGCCTCAAAGGAATAGTTTGGAATGAGAATCGCTGTAGGGTCCCTTGCATACGACTACTGCCAAGAAGGAAGTTATAGTTGGAGATGAGAAGCGAGAGAGTTTGTATCTGGGTTGGGGTGACGGACGGGACCTGGTAAACTGTGTTTTTCCGTTAACTGTGTTATTCTCAGAAGGGACCCGGTAAACTGTTTTTCTGTGTCAACTGGATCAGCTTAGACCTGAAGAATGCCAGCAATTTTCATCTTCCCACAAGGCCAATCTATAATAATTAGTTTTACTACTTTTTTCACGAGCTATTACTTTAATTATTTTAATTAGATTGTTCATGCACTCAAGTTGTTTACAAGCACTTTCCTTTTTATAGCGCATCAATAAACAGAAGAAGGGAAACTATCAGCTTGGAGGAAGCCAAGTTTTTATCAGGTAGGCGGTGGCAGAGAGCATGGAGGTGCTTCTTCTACTCTAAGCTGGGGACCACCCAGCAGGCCGACCTCCTTAGAGAGGATGGGAGTCCTTTCCACTGGGCAGAGGCTAAGTCACGTGGGTATCCTCTGTGGTCTCCGCCCCTTCAGTCAAAGCAACAGAGTGCAAATAACCCGATTTCTGTATGTTCCTCTGACAACCACCACCACAGAGTAAATACTAAAGGTTATGGATGGCTAGTAGTAGGCTTTTGTTAAAATTCCACATAGTTGGCATCCCTCAGTCATTTGGTTTGACTTCTGGTTCCACCCCTTACTGGTGTGTGACCTTGCGAAAGTAACTTCTCAAATTCTTGGTTTGCCTATCTGTCAAATGAAGGCGAAAGCACCAGACCAGTGGAATTCTTTTGATTTCGGAATGAGTTTGCTTTGGGCGGGTGCTCACACCGTGTCAGCATAGAGCAGTCATTGGACTTCTCTTGCCTTCTTTCCTCCCTCTTCTACTCCTCCTATCTCAGCCTGACAAAACTGGGACTCGGGGCTCCAAACTTTAGGACTCTTTCTTACTTCATTACTGCTCTTAAGCCTGTACTTCACGTAAATATGAAAGAGAGAGAATGAAATAACGATTTCCAAGGAATTATCACTATTTGAATCGTCCTATTGGGACGTCCGAAAGACCTCAAGTTCCTTTTCTCTGGGTTTGTTACCTCATGCACTCAAAAGGTTTGCTCAGGTGCCCTTTGAAACCTGTGTCTGGCAGCAGCCGGGTCTTTGCACCTCCCGGGGAGTACCATCGGCGTTGGGGGTGGGTGGGGCGTGGTGTGCGATTCAGGCGCCAGAGGCTCCTCAGGCTCCACCCACACCCTCAGGGTATTGGCCCTCCCTGGGGAGGAGAAGGGACTGGGGCAGAAGACCCTGCGTGCCATTATTTTTTGTTACCTAAAATCCTACTTTGAGCTTTTCCTTAGCAAAGCCCAGCACTCCAGAAAGCCCTGCTGCTGTGCTCCCAGCGCTCTCATTTGCTCAGCTGTAAACTTGGAAGAGAAACCAGGAGTCACCAAGGCAGCTCCACCTTCACCACACTCTGTCAAAGGAGGGAATTGGGGCTCTTTACAGCAGATCCCAGGAACCCCAGTTTTTCCCTGTGCAATGGGGCTGCTAAATCCCCACCAGGGAAGTGTAATTAAAAAAAAAAGTCCTTAAATCTTTAATAGATTAATAGAAACAAAATTTTTCTCCAGAAGTTCTTCTATGACTAGGATTTAGAACGGAGAAAGAAAAGATTTTGGTGGATGTTGAATTGAGATGTTGTACTTGACCCCATGTGTTGTATTTTTGTTCCAATTAAATGTAACTGTGTACTCTTTTTGGTCTAATTTATACGACCAAAGGAGGAACTGACCCCTCAGGTTTTCAAAAGGAATCTTTTGGCACCATCTTGTGACTACTTATGGTACAATAACCAAAACCAAAAGCAGCCCTCCGAAGTTTTTAAAAGCGGTCTTCTGGAACTCTCTAGTGGCACATCATGGAAACGAGAAAAATGACAGGTACCGAATAATGCCTCTCCTCCCAGATATTGTGAAGACTTTCGCTCGTTCTGCTGTTATAACTTAGTGATTTGCTGAAGAATCAGTGCAGACACACTCTTTGTGTAAATTAATCTCTTTGTGCAAATTTAAAACACGATATAAGAAATAACAATAGTCTCGTTTCAACCTCAAAGATGGAAAAAAAGGGAATCTCTCCAACATTTTAACATTTGTTAAGAACCACAAGATTTTAAAGCTGGTCAGTCAGAGGTGCCAGGGTGGCTTAGCGGGTTAAGCGGCTGCCTGGGGTCCTGGAATCGAGTCCCTGCGTGGGGCTCTGTGCTCAGTGGGGAGTCTGCTTCTTCTCCCACTCCCCACCACTCTTGCTCACCCTCTCTCAAATAAATAAACAAAACCTTAAAAAAATAAAAGCTGATCAAAGAAAACATAAACTGTCCTCATGCCATAGTCATGCAGCAGCACCACATAAATGGAAATGCCCACCATCTTGGTAATCGTATTGTGCTTTCTAATCTCTTTATGTGTGTCAGTAGTTAATTCTCACAACAGCTCTAAGAGATAGGACTCTGTGATAATGTCTTTCCCCACTGAGAAAACTGAAGCACAGAAAGGCAACTGATACCAAAGCCCAATGACTGGTGAGTGCCAGAGGTGGGACATGGCCAGGCCATTCCCTCTGACTCCATGTCCCTCACCCCTACCTCACTCACCCCTACCTCATGCCATCTCTAGCTCTTCTGAGACTCTGGGCATGATGTTAGTGACTTTTGTTTACCTTCACTGTTATGATAGCCCTTGAGCAATGTCACCCGAGTGCTGTTAAATGGTGGTGGTAGTATTAGTCCTGAGAAAAGTGTCTGAAATATCTTCCTTTGATGTGGACTTACGACACGCTAAAAGTTAAACTGCAATGCATGATGTCAATAAAGTCTCATTTTTTAAAATAAAGTCTCATTATAACCTCAAAAATGGAAATAAAGGAACTCCCTCCACACTTCCTACATTTGTTAGGAACCACAGCATTTTAAAGATGGCCAGCCAGTTAAGTACCATAACGTCTGTGCCGTTGATACAGGAGAGACTTTTCGGGGTTCCCTAGCCTTGGCACTGTGGACATTTGGAGCCTGATAATTCTTTGCTGTTGAGGGCTCTCCTGTGCAATTTAGGATATTTCGCAGCATCCCTGGTCTCTAACCAATAGATGCCAGTTGTTATGATAGTCCATGGGAGGAAAGCAAGGGTTCAGGCTGGTGATAGTCTCTCATTGGCTGAGTTGTGGCATTTTCTTATTGGCTGAGCTTGTTGCCAGGCAAGAAGAAACTCTTCCTTCTTCCTGCTGGAGGAATAAAGTAGGCTTTTTTTCTTGTTGGGAATGTAAGTAAATCTCTTCCTCTTGGGGTCTGCAGTTGATGGGGCATGAGAACTCCTTATGGCCTTTGGTCCATTTTAGGTTTCCTTTATTCAGTTTCATTAGTTTTATTTAAGATGATCTGTGTTTTTATATATAAAAACACATTATATATATCATGTTTTTATATCCTCACCTGAGGTCCTACCCTAGAAAATGTGGCCTTGACCCTGACGAATCCATTGCAACTCACTTCTCCACTTTGGGGTGGAATGAAATATCTAGATCCAATCCACTTGTGCCCCAAATGTCATCTTCCTTTCCTTAAAAGTTTACTTTCCTCTTTAAGTATTTGGAAAGGTTTTATCTGCATCCACCTTAGTTGTCTACCAGGAGCTGTTCTTCAGTGTCACATGCTTCTTCCTCCGCTCATGGCTGCTCCCTGCCTGGAATTCCTTGGCATGGACCCCACCAGAAGGGCTCCTCCACCTGCACCAGTGGAGGAGTGAGTGTGGGGCAGGCCACACTTTGTTTATTATACACTCCCTTTATTTTCCAGGAATACTGATTTACAAATGTTATATTCTCTGGCTGGATTGTTGACCCCTTTATCATTATATACCACCTATCTTTGTTACTTATTACAGTCTTTGTTTTAAGGTCTATTTTGTGTTGGGGCACCTGGGTGGCTCTGTTGGTTAAGTGTCCAACTCTTGATTTTGGCCCAGATCATGATCTCAGGGCTGTGGGATGGAGTCAGTGTCAGGCCCCATGCTGGGCGTGGAACCAGTTTAAGATCCTCTCTCTCCCTCTCCTGCACCGCACCCCCTCTCTTTTGAAAGAGAGAGAGAGAGAAAAAAAGAGAGAGAGAGAAAGAAGGAAAGAAAGAAAGAAAGAAAGAAAGAAAGAAAGAAAGAAAGAAAGAAAGGAAGGAAGGAAGGAAGGAAGAAAGAGAAAGAAATAAGAAAGAAAGAAAGAAAGAAAGAAAGGCAGAAAGAAAGGGAAATTTAAGAGGAAAGATGATGAGTACCTCATAGGCTAATTAATAGATATTTGAGGGAAGTCCCTGGGAATTGCTAGTGAACATGTTGACCAAGTTTTATGACCAATGAGGTATTGAATTGTCAATCCAATCCCAATGCTGATGCAGGTGACCCATTGGAGAATGAGAAACTGACCCAAAGAATCTACTTAAATTCTTATGGTCAGTTCTCAGCTCTGGAAAACTTACAGTGGAACTAGATGAAGTCTTAAGAGATGTTATTTTGATAATGGGGTAGCAAATGCCCCAGACTGAAGTAGACTCCTAAAAAAACAGTTGGTGCTGTGTGAACCAAGCCCAAGTCAGCCAAAGGGTGCAAATCCAGTAAAACCAGCTAGAAAATAATGTGATGTAGCTATTGAGTCAAGGGGTTCCCAAGGCTGAAATAGATGGTATCAGCCATGAGGATCTCTACTCAAGGTAAATTATTGAACCAGCCAAGAAATCATTAGAAGCTCATTTGGTTGAGCCATGAGCAGACACCACACTGTTTGAAAGTAAAAATAACTGTAAAGCCTTATTGGCCTGAAGAGGCTCCTTCCTCCTGTGCCCCCCTGAGCCCTTCCTCTGTCCTCTCTCCTTGCTTCAGCTGCTGATAGTACAGATATTATATGGACCTTTCATGCTCCTTAATGTCGACAGACATCTGGCATTGACTCAAAAAATTTCTGAGTCTGCCTCCCTCACCTTCTGCTAATCCACACACATGAATTAAGGCAATTTGGCTAGTGAATGCAGCTGTCCTTACCTAGGAATCATTTCGTCATGGCTGCTTTCTGGGTAACAATGGGGACACAAAGGATGGGAGGTGATACAGACTTATTTTGAAAATTTGGGATTTGTCCCTGACCATTCTTGGGCATGGTATGTCTTTCTTTTCCCTAATAGCAACCCCAGGACAAACATGGTTGGCACACCCTCTAGATGGAGCCCAATCAAAATGGGGCCTGGGAGGTTCAGACTTCATTTTGGTTCAGTCACCTGGATTCTCTGGTTCAGTCACCTGGATTCTCTGGTTGGATTGACATAGTCCAGATCATAAAGATAGTTGCCACTTGGTTGAGTAATCATCACCAATTTCCCCTATGTTGCCCACATAGGCCAATGCGGGAGCTATAATGGGTCTGTATAACTTTTATTAAAATGTCCAAATTATCCTTGAAACTTTTTTTTTTAAAGTAGGTTCCAAGCCCAGCGTGGAGCCAAAAACGGGGCTTAAACTCGTGACCTTGAGATCAGATCAAGAGTCTGACACTTAACTAACTGAGCCACCTGGGTGCCCCACTCTTGCACCTTTTTTTTTTTTTTCCCTGAATTAAAGGCCTGGGTGTGATTAAGGGATGATTGAAGAAAAGGTGAAATTATCAACATTCAAAGTGAATGTAGTGATTTTTAGGCAATGGAGGGCAAACAACAGTAGCAACTGGGAGGGGAACATCTCGGGCCCTAAGGGAGAGAGAGAGAGAGATCTGAATGATTTTGTCTTCAGAATCACCTCTGGAGATGCCTCATAAAGGAAAGCCCCTGATGAGATTCTCCCAAGCTATTGCAAGGGCCTTCAATTTAACTGACTACTCAATCTGTCATCACCTGCCTGATGGCTCTGACTGGGATTTGACCACTAGTTACCCTACTCTTACTGAGGAGTCAGTCAGAGAAGGCAGGCCCCAGCTCCTGTACCTACCATAAAGATAATACCTCTTAACATCTCCAGATGTCTTCTCCACCCCTATTCTTAAAATTATCACGAAGTCATTTTTTCTTTTCTTTCTTCCTTTTTTTTTTTTTTTAAGATTTTGTCTCTGTCAGAGAGAGAAAGAGCACAAGCAGGAGAGGGGCAGAAGGGGAAGGAGATGCAGGCTCCCTGCTGAGCCAGGAGCCCCATCTGGGACTTGATCCCAGGACCCTGAACACAAGGCAGACACTTAATTGACTGAGCCATCCAGGCGCCCCGACTAAGTCATTTTTTCTGATAGACAAATGCCCCCAGCTGGTGACATGAACAAATAGGACTGGATTTCCTCAGGCACTCCTCCTAAAAAGAAAGACTAACCTCAGTTATTTAACTCTAGCTGGGAATTTCAAGGTTTACCAGCTGACCAAGAGGTAAAGATGGAGGCATTGTCAACATCTCCCTTTAGCATGATATAGATCGGGTTAAGCTACTGCCTTCAGCTCAGGTCATGATCCCAGAATCCCAGGATCAAGTTCAGCATCCAGCATTGGGCACCTCACTCAGCAGGGTACCTGCTTCTTCCTCTTCCTCTGCCTGCCACTTCCCCTGCTTGTGTGCTCAAGCTCTCTCTCTCTCTGACAAATAAACAGATAAAATCTTTAAAAAATAAATAAATGATACAGATCCTACTTAAGAGCCCTCACAATTATAAACAATACTTTCATTTCATGGGTGTGATGTACATATACCCTTGAGATTATACTTACTTTGTGGAATTTAGGCATTAAGCTCCCTGCCTTCTGAAAACACAGTGATTTGCAACTTAACCATGGTCATAAGAAATCTTCAAGTGTTTAAGGAAGCAACGCCAGTAAATCATGTAGCCCTCACAACCTCAGAGATCTCTCCCAGAAGAGGCCACCCTTGGTTCTCAGAAGAGATTCCTCAAGAGATAACAGACTTGTTATTTACGTGCACTCTGGGCATACTTATCCCTATATCAGGGCTCATCCAATTAGAAAAAGTGGTACAAAAAAATCAGTCCCTTACTGTAGCAGAAGTGATCAATGCTACTGCCTCATCCCTGAGAGGCATTCAAGCTGGCTTCAACTCAGTGGGCAGGGTTGCTATGGATTGAGAGGATTGCCTAGACTTCTCCTGGAGGGCCAAGCAGAACCTGTGTGATCACTGATACATCCTGAGGTAACTGGATTAATGTCTCAGGCCAAGTGAAAAGATCAATACAGAAATAGGAGGAGAAAATCCCCTGAATTTCTAAGGTAAAACCTGATGGTATATGGGATATACTCAGCTGCCTGTATCTGGAACCAGGGAGACATGGTTGATGTCAATCCAGCAGATGGCCTCAGCCTACTGATTGGAGTCCTACTGATAATAGCCTAATTAGATGCTGTATTACACAAATTGAACAGATTTAGTCTCAGCCTCTATTGGTCAGATTCATCAGAGTAGCCAATGAACTGGTAGACCCATGGGGAAAGTTTCCAGAACCCAGTATACATAGACACGTTTATTGTCTAGTATAATAAAGTTCAATTTCAGAACAAAGAGCAGGTGGGGTTACTTTCCATTACGACATATTTGATTTCCCTAAGCTCAAGGTTCCTACCCTGTGACAGAATCCATGATGTGTGCAGGTGTCAGTTGAACTGCCCTGCATCACCCTGTGAGAGTTGGGACACTTTGTAAGTAACGAAGTCCTTTCTACTTTTGACTCAGATGTCTTGGCTCTTCTGCCAGGATCTGTCAAATTGAAGGCTAACCTCTAAGCTTGCAAGTAGGGTAAAATGTCAGACTCTTTAGTTTTTGACATCAATCCATCTTATTTATAAATGGGTTAAAGTTTCCCATCAAGTAAACTTAGGATAATCCTATTCCTCTCCACCCATAAAACAAAAACGAATGAGGGACTAAGGTGCTGTTTGGTGTCCTTCATAGCTTCCTCCCCACCTGCAGACTTGCCCATGCTCTTTCAACAGCTCTCCCCCAGGGGTCAAATGACCTCAGTGGATTCCTCCAGGCTCTGCCTCATGCTCTCTCTCGTGACACCCTTTCTTGTGAAATCCTTTTTTTTCTCTCTCTCTCTCTCTCTCGTGACATCCTGTCTTACCCCTGCAGCCTGTTTTTTCTCTTTGTCCACCTTAGTTGTAGTAGCCACTGTGGGTTGGTACCCGGAACCCAACACCATTCAGACATTCACTTATTTTGAAGCAGTCAGGGGGAGCTAACCCTATCCCCCGCATCAGAGGTGGAACTGAATGGTCTATGAACAACCCACTCCCTTCTCTTTGCCAGTAGATCAATTCCAGCCAATGAGATGCTAGAGGAAATGTGAGGAGGAACTTCTCAGAAAAGTTACCTTTCTCTTGTAAAAGAAGGCAACAGAAAGAAACACATCCTATTTCTAGTTGTGCTGTTTGGAGCCTCTGTAGCCATTTGATCCCAGCCTGAAAACGAAGCCACCATTCAAGATGGCAGAACAGAGAGACGATGATAATATTATAGCGCTCATTCAACTGTGAAGCCCACCCTCCCTCTAGGAGATAATGAATTTCCTAAATATTTCTGTTTGAGTATGGGATTCTGTTACTTGTTACCATACACTGAGTTAAGTTCTGGGTACTCTTCTAAGTACCTTAAGTGAATTCATGTAGTTAAGGCTTATAACAAAACTATTATCCCCTTCCTCTGGAAGATAAGGAAACGAAGATACAGAGAGCTTAAATGCCCTGCCCAGGTCACACAGCTACTTGAGTGACACAGCTAGGACTTGAAACCAGATAGCGCTCAGAATCCACAGACATAACCACTACTCTATCACTTCTCACTATGTTGTTAACTTGTAGCCTAAAGCCTTTCAACCGATACTAACTACATCTCACTTTTAAGACTACTGATACTGACTACACTTTGCTTTTTTAAGACTTTTAAGACACCTTGCTCGTTAAGAAAACCGATAATAACTATACCTTGCATTTTTAAGACTCAACTGACACATTGGGTGCCTGGGTGGCTCAGTCTGTTAAGCGGCTGCCTTCAGCTCAGGTCATGATTCCAGGGTCCTGGGATGGAGTCCCGCATCGGGCTCTCTGCTCATCGGAGAGCTTGCTTCTCCCTCTCCCCTCTGCCTGCTGCTCTGCCTACTTGTGCTTTCTATCTCTCTGTCAAGTAAATAAATAAAAATCTTAAAAAAAAAAAAAAAGACTCAACTGACACTTAGGCTTTGGACCTCCAAGCCTTTTGGCCTCCAAGCCCACAGCAGCAAGCCAGCTTCACCTCCCCATGTCCAGCTGCCAGGCCCACGGCTTGCCACGAAGAGGAGATTTGACATTAACATCTAACTTCATTTCCTATTTGAACACCTAGGAAGGCAGCCAAAAGTTAACATGTGAGCTCTTATTTAACATTCTGTTTATTTTAAGCACCTTGATGTGAACAACCTGTTCAAAGGGCATCTACTGTATGGATCAAATAATGTCTTTTAGGAGAGACCCTTTGCTCTTATGATCTGGCTGGCAGTAACCGGGAGGTCTTATATTTGCCCTATCCCCATTGAGGAAATAGATAAGCAACTCCTCAAGCCTGTTTCTGGGATATACACACACAGACACACACAGACACAGACACACAGACACACACACACTCACACACAGAGAGAGAGAATGAGAGAACACAGTTACTCCCATATATGACGTGGGGCAGGTAGGAATATAATTACCAGACAATTACCCCTGTTCCCCTGCTCTTTGTCCTGGGATGTTTCTTCCCCTCTCCCCATTGACAGTTCTTGGCTGTGATCAAGGGGAAATATAGACTGTACGGGACAGTTCTGGAGCCCATCGTCCCTGCCAACCCCACGTCTTTCCATCACTACTATTGATAACCAATCAGAAAAACTACCAGAATTATTTTTTAAAATCATCAAAGAAACTAGGGCAGAGGTAAAAGACATTCTAAATTTGGGGTAAAGGTTGTGGGTGGCTCTATTTGGTTAAGTCAGGAGTGCACTATTGCTTAACATTTTTATAGTAGAAATATTGAGTAACTCACTTTAAAGTTTTTCTGAACCACAAGGTGTGTGACCTTGAACAAGATGGATATAGGAAGACTTCACGTTTGACGGGTTTGAAAATGTGATAGGATCTCCCTAGATCTACACATGGAGGACTTGTTTTTTTTCCCCTAAAAGTTTTTGTATTATAAACATCTGAGGCCTCCTTTACAAAAGATCTTAAATGAAGCAGATGGTTCAAAGTGATCTGAATGTAGAGCTCAAAAAATGAGAAGGTCTCTTTTGTAACTCACACTGGGCTTTGAAGATAAAGGTCAGAGCCTTGAGAGGTCCCCTGTTCACATGGATAGTTAAAGAAGAGAATGCTCAGAGAGGGTTGGGATTTTTCTTTGTGTGCACCATAGAAGAAATTATTTATTTCACGTTTAAGAAATCCAAATATTCTTGGGGTGGCTTAGTTGGTTAAGCATCCGCCTCTTGATTTCCACTCAGATCATGGTCTCTGGTCATGATCTCTGGGTGGGGGATCAAGCCCCGCATGGACCTCCTCACTCAGCGGGGAGTCGGCCAGAGAGCCTCTCTTCCTCTGCCCCTCCCCCGCTCACACATACATGCATGTGCTCTCTCTCTCTCAAATAAATAAATAAATCTTTAAAGAGAAATTAAAAAGAAAAATCCAAATATTCTTTTCTGTAGACTTGAGAGAGAGAGAGAGAGAGACAGTGAAAGATGGTAATAGGTATCAGGAAAAAAGTTGGAGGGAACACAGCAATGAAAGGCTCTGCATTCTATTAGAATGCTTTGCTGTCTGGGAGGCTGCCTGGTTCCTTGACAGAATAATTCACTGCCAAGGAAATGGTCAGGATGATGTGTTTATCTTTTAGAATAAAGTACTAATCCTTATTTTAGATAACAAGTACTTATTTAGTCATTCTTTTAATAATATTATTTTTAGTATGGTATACATAATACGACATAATATTTTTTTCTAATTTTAAAAGCAACATATGCTTAATGTAAAGAATAAAAAAATTTCTCCAAATGCATTCAAACAATAAATACGTTTGAGATCCTACTACATGAGTATACTAGGAATATAATACCAAACAAAAACAGACTTAATCTCTGCTCTTGTGGACTTTAGAACTGAATGGAAAGCACACAGAAGAAAAGGCATTCATTTATTCATTCAAAAAAAGATATATTGAGCCTGTCTTTCCATAGCCAAGTGAAAATTGCCTGTTATAGTGGTATTTATACTTTGCTGTTACACTTAGATAGGTGGTCAGACAAAAAGTGGGAAGATAATAGGTAGATATAGAACATCATATTAAACACTTCCTGAATGAGGGCATTGCTGAGTTAATGTTAATTGTGCTGTAAACTCAAAGTGAAAATACACTCATATCAATTTTATTTTTTCCAAGTAATACCTTAAACACTGAATAACCTAGAAGTCTAGGAGCTTCCCCTGGAGGATTCTCTTTTTCTGAACAGCCCAACTAGCCAGGTGTTTCCAAAATCTCAAAGGGAGGATCAGTCTGATTTCCAGCTAAGGCTCCAGACAGTCATCTCACACTATCCAACATGGAAGTGAGGTCTGCATGATCTCCCAGGCAATGCTTGTCTGCCGCTGACCTCGTGCCTCACTGACCCAGATCACAATACCGTTTGCTTGGTTCCTTCAGAAAGTATGAGTGCAGGCCCTCAGAACCAAGGGCAGTCAGTCCGTGTTGCTCTCTCCTGCACTCCAAGTGTTGTAGAATGCAGGGCACACCATTTTCAGCTTTCATGAATAGCCTGGGGCATCAGCCAGCCCTAGAAGAACAGCATCAGACTGAGCCCTGAACCCCTGGCCTTCCCCTCGGCCCACCTAAAATGATTGCACAGTGAGAAATACACTTATACAGCCCAATGTGTGCACACACATGCACACGCACACACATTTATAGATGAATTTGAAACAAAAGCTTCACAGAGTTCGCTCTTATTATGTGTGATTCACATGGATATAATCTTTCTCTAACCTGTTACTCTATTTAAAAAACACTGGTTGTGAGCCATTAATGATTCGAGACCCACTGTTTGAAAAGCACTGTTCTAAACTTTGGTCAGCCTTTCTACTTAAACCACAAAATCACAGAGGGTCTGATTATGCCCTCATTTCCTTGGATGATAGAAATAAAGTTAAATCCTTTTTTTCTCCCCCGACATTTCTTTTTTTAAGTAGGCTCGATGCCCAGTGTGGAACCCAAAGTGACACTTGAACTCATGACCCGATCTGACCTGAAGACTGAGCTGAGATCAGGAGTCAGACACGTGGGGTACCTGTGTGACTCAGACCTGACCTTTGTTCGGCTCAGGTCATGATCCCAGGGTCCTGGGATTGAGCCCTGAGTCAGGTTCTGTGCTCTGCAAGGAACCTGCTTCTCCCTTTCCCTCTGCCTGCTGTTCCCCCTGCTTGTGTTCTGACTCTTTGTCAAATAAATAAAATCTTTTTAAAAATAGGTATTACTTTAAAAATTATATAATATTTGAAATCAAAATAGCAGTTATTCTTGGAGCATAGTGAAAAGAAGGGAACAGGAGGAAGGCTCTTGTTTCTGGACCTAAGTTTTGGTTACATAGGTGTGTTCAGTTTGTGAAAGTTCTTCATGTATCACTCAATCCCTAAAGCAACTCTATGAACCTAAATGCCCAACAGGAGCCAAATGGTAAATACATGATGGGATAGTCACACAATGGAATACTATGTAATAATGTGAGCGAGCAATTTACAATTACATTCAATGGATGTATCTCAGAAAGTTATAGTTTGGGCGCCTGGGTGGCTCAGTGGGTTAAAGCCTCTGCCTTCGGCTCAGGTCATGATCTCAGGGTCCTGGGATCGAGGCCTGCATCGGGCTCCCTGCTCAGTGGGGAGCCTGCTTCCTCCTCTCTCTCTGCCTGCCTCTCTGCCTACTTGTGATCTGATCTCTCTCTCTCTCTGTGCCAAATAAATAAATAAAATCTTAAAAAAAAAGTTATAGTTAGAAAAGATGCCAGATACAAAATACTACATTCTGTATGATTCGCTGATAAGAAGTACAAATCCGATAAAGCTAATCTATGCCATTAAACATCAGGGGGGTGAGTACTTGGGGATATAATGATAGGAAGAGAACACAAGAAAGATGTCTGAAGTCGGTGAAATGCTTTATTTTACAATCAAGGTGCTGGTTACATGGTTGTGTTGAGTTTGTGAAAATTCAGTATACCTTAAAAATTGCAACAGCTCTATGAGAATATAGTTATTACTATTTCCATTTGCAGTTGGAGAGTCTGTAGTTCTGAGCAGCTGACGACCTAATCAAGGTTACATATTTCTTAAGTGGTAGAGCTGATATTTGATCCAGGCTGTCAGCCTCTGGGGTCCAGGTGCATAACCATTCTGAGGAGTTCCTGTTGCTCCACATCTTGGCAGCATTTGATAATCAGGTTTTTTATTTGGGCCACTCTAATGGGTGTGTAGATGTATCTTGTTTGAATTTGGAGTTCCCTAATGACACATTTAGCATATTTTCATATTATTTCCAACCACATATCTTCTTTGGTGAGAGGTGTCTGTGCAGGTCTTTTGCTCATTTTTATTTTATTTAAAATTTTTTTAATTTGAATTCATTTTAGTTAACATACAGTGTATTATTAGTTATTAGTGATTCATCAGTTGCATATAACATCCAGTGCTCATTACATCAAGTACCCTCCTTAATGCCCACCACCCAGTTATCCTGTCCCCCCCACCCCCCTTCCCCTCCAGCAACCCTCAGTTTGTTCCCTATAGTTAAGAGTCTCTCATGGTTTGCCTTCCTCTCTGTTTTTATCTTATTTTATTTTCCTTCCCTTCCCTATGTTCACCTGTTTTGTTTCTTGAATTCCACATGTAAGTGAAATCATACAGTATTTGTCTTTCTCTGACTGCCTTATTTCGCTTAGCATAATACACTCTAGTTCCATACATATCGTTATACACACACACACACACACACACACACATGCACACGCACACGCACACACACACATCTTTATCATCTGTTGATGGACATCTGGGCTATATTTATGTGGGTCTATTTCCGGGCTCTCTATTTTGTTTTGTTACCTATTTGTCTTTTTTTTTTTCCCAGTACCACACTGTCTTGATTACTATAACTTTATACTAAGTCTTGAAGTTGAGTAATTTTGTTCTTCTCCTTTAATATTGTATTGACTATCCTAGGTCTTTTGCCCTTGAATATAAATTTTAGAATCAGTTTGTTGATATCCACAAAATAACTTGCTGGGAGTTTCATTGGGATTTTGTTGAATCTATAGTTGAAGTAGGGAAGAACTGACATCTTGACAATATTGAGTCTTCTTATCCATGAATATGGACTATCTCTCCATTGTTTAGTTTTTCTTTAATTTCTCTCATCAGAGTTTTTTAGTTTACTTCATATAGATCATGCACATATTTTGTTATATTTATACCTAAATATTAAAAACTTTGGCTCTAATGTAAATGATATTGTGCTTTTAAGTTCTATTTGTTTGTTGTTTGTATATAGGAAAGCAACTGACTTTGGTGTATTAACTTTGCATCCTATGACCTTGCTATAATTCCTTTTACTTTTGGAAGTTTGTTTTTTTATTCTTTCAGATTTTTCTGCATGGACAATCATGTCTTAAATGAACAAAGATGTATTTATTTCTTTCCAATCTGTATACCTTTCATTTTTATCTTCTTGTCTTATTGCATTAGCTAGGATTTTAAGTATGATATTGAAAAGGAGTGGTAAGAGAGGACATCCTTACCTTGTTCTTTATCTTAGCAAGAAAGTCTTTAGTTTCTGCTTATAGGTGTTTTGTAGATTCAAAAAAATCAAGTTCAGAAAGCTCTTTATTCTTAGTGTGTGAGAGTTTTTATCATGAACAGGTGTTGGATTTTATCAAATGCTTTCTCAACAATTCTATTGACGTGATCATGTGATTCTTTTCTTCTTTAGTCTTTGATGTGATGGATTACATTAACTGATTTTTGAATATTGGATCAACCTTGCATCTCTAGAATAAACCCTACTTATAGCAATTGGTCATGCTGTATAATTCTTTGGTGAATTCAATTGCTAATACTTAAACTTTTTGTGTCCCTATTTAAGAGGGTTATTAGTCTTTAGTTCTCTTTTTTTTGTACTCTCTTTATTTATCTCTAATTTATAAGTAAATTATTCAAATTTATTTATTTGGTATCAGGACAATACTGGCTTTCCAAAATGAATTAGAAAATATTTGCTCTTTTATTTTTAGGTTCTTAAGGGGAAAGTTTAGATTATTGATTAAAACTTTTCCTTTTTTCTAATATATGCATTTGGTGCTATATATTTCCCTCTCAGCACCGTCTGAGACCATATAGCACAAATTTTGATATGCTCTATTTCCATTTTTATTCAGTTCAGTCAGTGTATTTTTTGTTTGCTTCTCTTGAGATTTCCTTTTTGACCTATGTCTTACCTAACAGTGTTGTTTAGTTTTCAAGTATTTGGAAATTTTCTTGTTGCCTTCACTGATTTCTGTCTGACTCCACTGTTTTCGGAGACACACTTTGTGTAATCTCAGTTCTTTCAAATTTGTTTAGGTTTGTTTTATAGCCCAGGATATAGTCTTTCTTGGTATATGTTTCACGGGTACTTCAAAAGAGTATGTTTTCTACTATTGTTGAGTGAAGTGTTCTATCAATGTCTCTTAGATCTTGTTGGTTGATAGTCATTATTAAGTTCTGTATCTTTCCTAGTTTTCTGTCTAGTTGTTCTATCAATTGCTGAGAGAGGAGCCTTGAAGTCTCCAACTATAATTATAAACTTGTCTATTTCTCCTTGCAGTTCTCTCAATTTTTCTCACATATTTTGGAGCTCTGACATTTGTGCATGTGTCTTTTTAATACACAGACTGAAGAGAAACTTAGTTAAAATAAGAACATGAACTTTGTCCCATGAAGTGACAAGCCGACATGACTAAGCCAGGTACCTGAAAAGGACAAGCATTGAAAGTACGAAGGGCAAGTTCTTACTTCACTAGACAAATCATCACTCACCAGACACCTCTCAAAATTGCTATTTTTGACTGAAATCTCTGAAATGAATCTATCTCTTACAATGGAAGTCTCCAAATTCTCCACCGCTGTTTATCATAATGATTATCTTGAAATAGAGTCAGTCCCAAGGTTCTTAATAAGGGCTCCTAAAAATGAGTTTTTAAATGTGATCTGATTTACTTAACTCAGGCATGGTGATTTACCTTTTCCAAATAAGGATACTGATTCCCAGAGCTTTTAAATAATTGGCCAGTGGTCAAACCAGGGTGGCTGAGTCCAAACCAGGGTGGCTGAGTCCAAACCAGTAGCCTGTTTCCTCTACACTCCAAGCAGTCCTTGCCTTTTGGTTCTGAGCCATTCCAGAGACTGCATTTGCAAAGTTTGGGTGACTGCTTTGTGCTAGGCTCCAAAGGGGATAGAGGACCAGAAGACAGGGGTTTTGATTTCAAGCAGCTCATGATCAGAAAGCCTCAAGTGCCACAATTTAAACACGCATTGAATTCTTGACTGCTCATAGTATATTGTTGTCTTCACCTATTCTCACTTTAGCAGAGGAGGTAACAGTGAAAAGTTGGATTGTCTTTTGAAGGTGTTGATTGACTTGGTGTAATGTAACATGAAGTGAATAAACCACCTGTAACCCACACTAGATTAATAAGAAACGACAGGTTGTTTTAAATGGTCAATCCTTCTAGGTCACTTAAAATATCATTTGATTTACAAAGTTAAATGTACCACAGGTTTGGGGGGATAGGGTACATTCGCTTTTCAAAACCCTTTTAACCCTCTGCATCCATTGGCAGAGTTTAAGGAAGCACAGTCCTGCCAAGGATGTGAGAAACCCCTTGGGTCACTGCTTACCTTACTTTTTCAACAGGTGTTTTGCTTGGCATATGATCCTTCCTGCAGAAAACATCTGGTCCTACAGGTCCTTACATAACCCTTCCCCTCAATGCAAATCCTGTTCCATGCCATTTTATGCCTTGTCTCTTGCAGTCCACGGTTTATTTAAACCCTTCATTTCCTTCGAGGGTCAGAGCTGAGCTACAGCTGCCACGAAGACCTCCTGTCCCAAACAGCCTGGGGATATTTCTTCACCCTCAGTGCAGAATTTAGCTACTTATACCTCTCGCTCCAAAACATAGGAAGAGCTGAGCATAATGGTTAAGATTTCACACTCTTAGGCATGTGGATTCAAGTTCACCACTTCCTGGGGAAGTTCTTTATCTGAGCCTCAGTTTCTTCATCTGAAAATGGGGATAAAACCTCATAGGTTAAGTCAATTCATATGAAAGTGCTTGAACAACCCAAATGTCCATCAAAAGATGAATGGATAAACAAAATGTCATAGATACATACAATGGAATATTATTCAGCCTTTAAAAAGAACGAAATTCTGTCACGTGCTACAACATGAATAAACCTTAAACATTATGCTAAGTGAAAGTAACTAGCCACAAAAGGACAAATGCTGTGTGACTCCACTTACACGAGGTAGTTAGATTAGTTCAATACATAGAGACAGAATATAGACCATAAGAGACTCCTAATCTCACAAAACAAACTGAGGGTTACGGGGGGTGGGGTGGGAGGGTAGGGATAGGGTGGATGGGTTATGGACATTGGGGAGGGTTTGTGCTTTGGTGAGTGCTGTGAAAGGTGTAAGCCTGATGATTCACAGACCTGTACCCCTGGGGCAAATAATAATATAAACAAACAAACAAAAAAACAAACAAAGAAAAAAAAAAAGAATATAGACCAGTAGTTACCAGGAGCTCGAGGACAAAGAGAAAGGGGAGTTATTGTTCATTGGATACACAGTTTCAGTTCGGGATGAATAAGGAAGTTCCAGAGGTGGATAGTGGTGATGGCTGCACAGCAAGGTAAAATATTTTTTATGCCACTGAACTGTACACTTAAAAATGATTGAAATGGCAAGTTGTAACAAAAAAAGTCAAAAAGTGGAACACCTGGGCGGCTCAGTTGGTTAAGCACCTGCCTTCAGCTCAGGTCATGATCCCAGTGTCATGGGATCGAACCCCACCTTGCAGTTCCTGGTGAGAGGGGAGTCTGCTTCTCTTTCTCCCTCTGCCCATCTGTACCTCCTCCCCCTGCTCATGCTCTCTCACTCTCTCTCTCAAATAAAGAAAACCTAAAAAAAAAATGTCAAAAAGTATATTATATCACAATTAAAATTTTTTTAAAGAAACAGGGTCTGCTAGAGAAAGCCGGCTGGCCAGCTTGCAAGTGCTTATCTTTACTTTACATGCGGCAAAAGAACAATTTAAAAATGGGTGATATCAAACAGAAAAAGACAATTATCATATGGTTTCGCTCATATGTGGAATATAAGAAATAGGGCAGAGAATGATAAGAAAAGGGAGGGAAAACTGAGTGGGAAGAAATCAGAGAGGGAGACAAACCATGAGTGACTCTTAACTCTAGGAAACAAATGGAGGGTTGCAGAAAGGGAGTTGGTTGGGGAGATGGGGTAACGGGGTAATTGGCATTAAGGAGGGCACAAGATGTGATGAGCATTGTGTGCGAAAAGTAACTAATGAATCATTGAACACTTACATCAGAAACTAATGATGTACTTTGTGTTGGCTAATTGAATTTAAATTTTAAAAAATCTAAAAAATAAAAATGAAAATAAAAATGGGTGATATTGAGAAGGGCAAGAAGAGTTTTGTTTAGAAGTATGCCCTGTGCCGTATCGTGGAAAAGGAAGGCAAGCACAAGACTGGGCCAAATCTCAATGGTTTATTTGGGTGAAAGACAGGTCAGGCTCCCCCTAAAAGTTATTTTTTAAGTGAAAAACTTCTTCAGAAAAATGTAAACTATATCCATGCGGCACCTGCGTGGCTCAGTCATTTAAGCATCTGACTCTTGGTTTTGGCTCAGGTCATCATGATCTCAGGGTCCTGGGATCAAGTCCCACGTTAGGCTCCATGCTCAGCAGGGAGTCTGCTTGAGGATTCTCTTTCTCTCCCTCTGCCTCTCCCCCTGCCTCCCTCTCTCTCTCAAATAAATATATCTTTAAAAGAAGAAGGAGAAGGAAGAAAAGGAGGGGGAGGAGGAGGTGGGGGGAGGAGGAGGGACCCTAAGGAGCTGGAGTAAAAGGGTCTGGAAAAATAAAACAAGGAACGGAGCAAAAAAATACCCCAAATTCCATAATGCATTATCCATTCGGCAACCAGTGTGGGTAACTGGTGCTCTATCCTGCCACCATGTATTATTACTTTGATATGTTAACTTGGCCGAAGGAAGAAAAGGTTTCAAGTTTCTAACCATAGTAGCTCTCAACTCACAAGTTGGGAAACCAGTGTGAATGTCCTGTTAGCTATTTCCTGTGTGTGTCCCAAGCATGTGCTCGGATACCAGAGAAATAACAACAGGGTCGATCCAAAAGATCTATTGAACCCATAGTGAGACACATTTGAACTAGGGCTCCCTTTATCACTTGGCCTCCCTATGACCCCATTTTAACTGAAGAATAAGGAAAAAGTACTTCAGGTCCCCTGATTCGGTATCAACACAGAGCCATGGACCCTGTATTCAACTGTTCTTGAAAAGTCTGACAATTTCCTTTTGCCAGTGCATCTTTACCCTGGTAAGCAGTCTTAGATCCCTTTGGGGAAGGACCAAGGGAAAGTTTACCATAAATACTTGTAATAGCATTGCACTGTCTTTCCTCAAAGGGATCTCTCCTTCAATAAGTGGGCTTTGGGTCTGTGAAGTGACATATTTAGAAACGGGGTGAAGGAATCTTTCTCTCTGAAAGAAATGCTGGTGAAGGTTTCTGTTCACCAGCTCTCGATTTTTCCACTTTATTATACAGGTCAAATAACATTCTGGTTGACTTTCCATCTGTCTCCCCTCTAGGAACACATGACTTGTCAGCTGATTCCTGAGAGTCAAAGCATACCCAATACTACTATAGCCCTGCTGCCCTATATGGCGTATACCACCTTTATTCCAACAGTTATTTCCACCTAGTTATCCTAGGCTATCATGATACGCAAGCTTCAGAGAGCCATCCCACAGCATGTTGGATGGGATGCTGGTGTCCTTACCAGAATACTGAGCTCCAAGTCACGAAGGAGTGCCCCAAGAATAATAATAAGCTACGATCCACCCAGTTTCTTATCCCTACCTCCCACCACCATCCCCAATCCAGTATCCTCAAGATCCCTACACATGTGTCCCCCAGATTCTTGAAATGTCCCTATTAACTAGCCCCAGCAATTTTTCTGGCACCTAAGCCACTTCCTCCCAGAACAAGAGTGGTATTTCTGCTCTGGGGCTATGTTATATTCTTACTGTAGCTGTCAGCCTGAGGGAGAAAAGTGTAATCTTGAGAAACACCTGCCTCAGTTATAACCTTTCAAATGTTCCTAGACAAGGGGAAGTTGCTCTCTTCTACAAAGATCAAGAGCTAGTGAATAGAGAGCTGGTACCAGTTGCCGGTATGGAAAAAGGCAGTCCATTTCATTTACTTTAGATCTGCGAGAAGCTGGTTCTACTGTAATGGACTGACATTGGTGGGGACACCCTCTACTCCTTCTTGTTAGGTTTGCATCATGTGGAAAGTTAGTAAAAGGATGTAAAATCCTAGGGTGCCTGTCTGGCTCTGTCAGTGAAGTGTGTGACTATTGATCTTGGGGTTGTGAGTTTGAACCCCATGCTGGGTGTAGAGATTACTTAAAAAGTCAAGTCTTAGGGGAAAAGAAATGCCATAAAATCCTAACTTAAGAACAAAGTAAATATATATAATGAGCTTAAGTACTCCACAAAGAGGAGGATACCAAACTGATAGGACGAAGTGTGCCTCAGAGCAGAGTTAACACAGGTCATATTTTATTTAGATTTGGTGTAGCCTAGAGTCAGGACACGATAGAGGGAGAAAAGGAGAAGGCCTTGAGTAAGCAGAGGAGCTTGGATGCGTTTTTAGATTTTGGTTAAAGAAAAAAAAACCCTTGGAAAAGGATGTTCAATGCTTTACATTGAAATTATAGTCAAAGTTGCCTTGTATCCACTGTAGCACTTCTAGAAGTGACTCCCCTGAATAAGCCCTCCAACATGTGGTCATTTCCAGCCACAGGCAGACATCGTGATTGACGATGTCTATGTATATAAACAGGTGAGCAGCTGTGAATAAAATTCAGCGAATTTAGAATTCTATGCCTACGGTGATTTTTTTTTGAAATCTTCTTATTTGAAATCTAGCTTAAGGAAGAAAAACACCATTAGTAGTTTTTTTTTTTTTAAAGATTTTATTTATTCATTTGACACAGAGAGAGAGAGACTACAATTAGGCAGAGAGGCAGGCAGAGAGAGAGGAGAGAGGAGGAAGCAGGCTCCCTGTTGAGCAGAGAGCCGGATGTGGGCCTCGATCCCAGGACCCTGGGATCATGACCTGAGCCGAAGGCAGCGGCTTTAACCCACTGAGCCACCCAGGCGCCCCACCATTAGTAGTTTAATTGAAAATATTTAGGACTGAGGAACTTGTGGAATTTGCCCCAGAACATTCTTTTCAATAATTAAGTTGTANGTAGTTTAATTGAAAATATTTAGGACTGAGGAACTTGTGGAATTTGCCCCAGAACATTCTTTTCAATAATTAAGTTGTACTGTAAGCAGTTTAAGCAAAGCTATTTGGACTTGGTGTTTTTGGAAGAGTTATGCCCTCCACAGAGAAGAATCTGGTCATTGTGATGCCATCTTAGCCATTTTCCTGATGAGAGGGAATCAATTTCTTATGGCTAGACACTGGGGGAGAACTTACCCAGGTAGTTAAATTCTTTGCTTGGAGTAGGAATGGGGTGAAATAACCTTTAAGTTAAGAAATTTGGAACAAAGAGTGGAGCTGATGCAGTAACTGAGACAAACGTGGGCCTAAGAGTCAAAGAAAAAAACCCCAATGTTAATACATACTAAGGGAGTGATCTTGCCTGTGGGAAAGGAGGGCGCTCCTGAGGGCACCACTCTGAAGCCACCGAAGTTACCAAAAAGGCTTAACCTGGTTTCTGACACGAAGTAAATATTGTCTTTTCCAGAAATAAAGGCAGGGCTTCAGAACAGCTTTTCCGCCCTACTTTCTGCCCTATTCTTAACTGGAATAGTATTTTATTACTGTCCACAACTTACTTATTTCACATTTAAAAATTAACAAAAAAGGGGGGTGGGTGCCTGGCTGACTCAGTTGGAGGAGCATGTGACTCTTGAGAGTTCAAGCCCTATGTTGGGTGGAGAGATTACTTCATTAAATACACTTAAAGATAAATAAATATTAAAAAGCCATGGAGTTTTAAATTCATCAAAATAAAACCAGTCTCACATTTTATCTATTTCTTTCGCCTGACAGCAGATATACGTATCAACACAGATGCAATTTTAAGTGTTAATCTTTTTACTAAAAAGTCATAAGCATCTTCTCTAAGTTATTACAGGCTCATAAATATGTTTTACACAATTAAGTTTACTGGTGGTTTCCATTATAAAAGATGCTACTTTGTCATTCTAAGAAATTTACAATTCAGAGAAAAGTAAAAAATTAGAAGAAAAAAAGCCTGTATAGTCTCACCACATATAAATGCACCCACTATCTGTATTTTGGAATCATTATTATAATATTTAATCATTGAGTAATTTTTAATCTTTTTTTCAGTGTCTACAATTTTACTTTAATATAATCTAAACACATATCATTTAGAAAATACCAAGAAAAATTTATGTATGAGAGTTGATGCTATTGCATTTGGGTAAAGCTGGCAAGTTCCTGCCACTAGCATAGTTCAGGAAAACGCCTCTGAGGAAACCGAATATATTGGACTAGATGTTGTGGCATTTAGCCTCCGGTTTGAGAGCTCTGAGAGACAACTGAAATTGTCAGTGTTTGGTACTAGATGTGAAGCTTCATCTGCTACTCTGCAACCTTTAAGACTTCTTATGCATCTTATATCTAAATTCTTTTTTTAAAATATTTTATTTATTTATTTGACAGAGAGAGATCACAAGGAGGCAAAGAGGCAGGCAGAGAGAGGGGGGGAAGCAGGCTCCTGGCCGAGCAGAGAGCCCGATGCTGGCTCGATCCCAAGACCCTGAGATCATGACCCAAGCCGAAGGCAGAGGCTTTAACCCACTGAGCCACCCAGGCGTCCCTGTATCTAAATTCTTAAGCAGACTGTCATCTCATAAATCCAAGTCTTAAGGAAGAGTCTGCAGTGCTAGACTTGCAAACAAAGTATCGATCTCTATCTCATCAAACTATGTATTTCTAATCTGTAGGATCCAAATGTAAAAATTGTTCCTCCAACATTTTCAATTACAGATTGTGGAAGATCTTTGCTTTCACTGATTTCTCGGATCTACTCTTTTACCAGGTTATTTAATTTTCCCCAAGTTAAAATCCTGCGATGCAGTGCCTCTTCAAAAACCTCAAAGGGTTTCAGAGTCTCAGTTGGTTTCTGCATTAAGTAGGCAGTCTCCTTGGGGGCCACTAAGCTGATCCGAGAGGTAAGGTCACAGTGCTTCTTCGGCTTCTGTGTTTGCTGTGATCCCTGCTCTTTAACTGGAAACAGCGAGATGTCAGTGGGCGCCGCCCAGTCGCTTCCCCGCCGCGGGCCGCCCTCCCCCTACCCGCTCTCCCCTGCCCTCCCCCAAGGCCGTCCTGCGCGTGATCCACTGAGGCCGCGTGGGGAAGGGGAGGGGAGAGGGCGGGGGCCACAGGCCTGACTCCAACCCCCTCCCGCCTCCCCTGCACCGCTCCCGCGACTTTCAGCCCTTCTCCTCCTTCCCCTTCCTCCTAACATAGCCCCGCGAGTGATTTTTTTCTTCTTGACAGAAATATATGTTTCATTATAATGGGTGATTGGGTTGAGATTCCTGGAGGGAAGTAGGGCCTGAAGGCGGTGGTAGAATGGGTTTGTGATGGTGCTTAGTCCTGTTCTAGAACCTTTCTTCTTGGAAGCATGTGGTGGAATTCTATTTCTCCACCCTCTTGAAGGCAACCGTAACTTTAACGAATGGGATGGGAGCGGGTATGGCCTGTGTCTGCTGCAACCGGGAGCCTTTAAAAGTTTGCTGTGCTTCTTTCCTCCCGTGCAAAGTACCAGATGGTGGAAGTTGCATCAGCTTGAGTCTTTTTGTAAGGAGGAGGCAGAACAGAGAGAGGGAATGTTGAAAAGGTGATTAAAGAAAAGTTTAATGGGGGTGCCTGGGTGGCTCAGTGGGTTAAAGCCTTTGCCTTAGGCTCAGATCATGATCTCAAGGTGCCAGGATCTAGCCCCTGCATCGGGCTCTCTGCTCATCAGGGAGCCTGCTTCCTCCTCTCTCTCTCTCTGCCTCTCTGCCTACTTGTAATCTCTCTCTCTCTGTCAAATAAATAAAATCTTTAAAAAAAAGAGAAAAGTTCAATGAAATTACTATGTTCAAGGGTGTGACGAGATATAAGGAAACTATAGAGGCTGGAGGCATACCACAGGGCTAGCGACCGCAGGAAGCCTACTGTCCCTGCACTGGAGAGGGCAAGAAGAGGGAGGGATGGCTGAAACCAGTGAGTAGGCAGTAGCAGGAGAGGGCCAGCTGGAGCTGTGGCCTTTCGTGTAGGAATGTGTAACCTGTCACCTCAGCAAGAGGCAATCTAGGGAATCAACCCCGCAGTTTCTCTGCCCTCCCATTTTCCAGTCTCCTGCCAGTCCTTCCCATTGGCCAAACCCAGCTGGAAGCCAAGTTAATGCTGTGGATAAAAGTCAGGATCTTGAGGCACAGAGCAGAGTGGGAAAAGATGGTGAAGCGGTCTGAGAGAGCAAATGAAGGTTCTGTCCTCTGTCACCCCTCCTTCCTTTTACCCCTCAGTGTACACTATGATTCCTTTTTTTTTTTCCAGGTGAAAAGTTCTTTTCCCACCAAACAGGTTACACCCCAAAGTCCTATCAGCTAGTATAACCTCCCCAGGTGTTACCAATTCAGTCATATTCACACTGGAAACCTATGACATTAACCACCACCAGTGCTTTTCATATAAAACTGTGGTTCTTTTAAAACGAAGAAAGAGAGGTAATCAATTAGCATAAAACACTGTTGCCACTGTCTAACATGAACAGTATCCAGCACAGTATCACCCTCTGGCCCCTTAACGCCCATATGACTCAGTAACTTGTGTGCTTTGATTATTACACAATTGGAGTTCCCTGGAAGAAAATGGTTTGCAGGTGAAAATGGGGCCAAGAAAGAATTGGATACCAGGGTAGCAAGAGCAGAACGACAACCAGGAGCATCTGAGCTGAGTTGTCTTCATCATCGGGATCCAATTCTAGAGGCCACAGTCCTGATCAGCAAGCTGTAGCCCATCTTTAGAGGGACATAGGATCCAGACCCAGAAAAGGGACTTAGTGAAAAGGAGGTGAGATGGTGGTTAACAGGCTAACAGGCTGGTCTTCGGGGTGGGGGGTGGGTAATAATTCTCTCTGGTAACAGTACAGAAATTCGAGGAGACAAGCCTCTTCCGGTAGGGTTAGATAGACAGGAAGCAGCCCAATGCTCATGCAACACACTGTCAATCTGTAAATATTGAGCATTATTTTGGGTTGAGCGTCGTCTTGAAAACCGGAGATATGATGTTTAAAAAAAAAGGGAGGAAAATCCTTGTCTTTATGGAGCTTGGGTAGAAGTGAGGAAGGCAGAAGTTACATTCATTCAAACGGTTCATTAATTAATAATACAGTAAAACGTGCCATGGAGAACTCTGTGGCAATATCCAAGCACACGCCAGGGCCCTACCTAGTCCAGAGAGTCAGGAAAGACCTCTCAGGGAGGTGGATGTATCTGAATGCATCCCAGGACCATTAGCGGGCAGTTGTGAGAGCGTTGGACCATTTCCACACACCACCCCATTGTGGTGAAAGGGCTCCCCATCACTAACTTGCCACCCTTGACTCTGCCAAGCTGTAGGCCTGCACAGGACCGAGCCAGATGGAAGACTGGCCCTGGAAGAGTCCAGAAGAGACAGAGCTGTGAATGGTTACACGCGGCGGCTCCAATTCCATTTCCTCCATGACTCTAATATTTCACTCTAGGTGTGTGGCGGGGGGGCGGGGGGGAGAGGGGACACTTTTCTGTCTCTGTCTCCACTGCTGTTTCCTTGTTTGATCCAGTGTTGGGTCTGTAAACCATTAAAAGTGAATCTTGGATACTTGAGGTAAACGATAAACTTTCTCACGTCATTCCTGCCTCTTTTCTTTCTCTTCATGGTTCCTGTGTCTGCTCAGATTTGATTCATTTTGTGTGGTGGTTCAGAACTCTGAAGCCCTATCTACGTCCCAGTGGTGGCTTCCCCAGTCACCAGCTGTGAGACCTGGGGCAAGTTCCTCACTGTCCCTTAGCTTCAATTTCCCTGGTTATAAACAGAGGCTAATAGCAACAACTCCCTCACAGGGCTAGTGTGGGAACAGAATGAGATGGCAGCTCTAGTTGTTACTCAGTTTTCCCGTTTCACCACCCTGACCTGACAGCAAAATCTGGATCCCAAACTTTGAGATTCATCCTCTGCCAGGACACTGACTGCCAGGGCTGCCTCCCATAAACACCTCATCTGGCCTCGCACTGTAGGAGGCCGTGATAAGTTTGTCCAGGAAGTCCATGCCCCGGGGCAGTCAGGCAGCTCCTCCTCATCGTTCTTCTCCTCTCCATTCCTTCTCATTCCTTAAATGGTTCCTAATATAGATATACGTTTTGTGGGGTTCTCTGCATATGTATGGAACAATTTTATACAAACTTCTTAATTTGGAAGTCACACAAATATAATGTCACACGTTTATATATCTGAAAAAAAACCCTAACAACTAAAATGGCATTAAGTTGATTTATACTAATGCTGATGTTTTCTATGGGTCTCTGGGCCTGGATGGGAATGAAACGGTTCACCAGCCTGGACTAGATGATCTCTTAAGGTTCTTTTAGAGATATGAAAAGCAAACTAATGACAAAATAATGAGTTCTAGGCTACATGATGTGCAAGGTATGTGCCAGGCTCTGTTGGAAAGGTCGATATGTTCTTGTTTGTTATTTCAAGAAAACAGAGTGTAATGGTCTATAATTCTTTAACTTCTTTTAAGGATTTATTTACTTATGGTAGTTTCTTACTTGATCTCTGGATGCAACAATAGAGCTCCTGATTAGGCACACATATTTTTAGTTGCAACACTGAATGCAAGTTAGCCTAACATTTTCCTATACATTTTGGGGGGGGAAGCAATTTAGATTTACAGGTATGTCAAAGATACTACAAAGATAAATTACAAAGCTAGCACAGAGATAAGTTACAAAGATAGTACAGAGAATCCTTATACAGATATTTCTTGGAGATCCTGCTGGTTTGTTTCTGGACCCACTCAATAGAGCAAATATCACAGTAAAGCAAGTCAAATGAACGTTTTAGTTTTTCAATGCATATAAAAGTTATGTTTACACTGGACTACAGAGTGTGCAATACCATTATGTCAAAAAAAAGGAATGTACATACCTAATTAAAAAATACTCTGTTGCTAAAAAATCCCAACCAGTCATCTGAGCCACCAGCGAGTTGTGATCTTTTTGAGGGTGGAGGGTCTTTCCTTGATGCTGGTTGCTGCTGACTGACGAGTGTGGTAGTTGCTGACTGGTAGGTTGGCTGTGGCAATTTCTTAAAATAAGACAGCAATGATGTTTACAGCACCATTTAACTCTTCCTTTCACAACTTCTCTGTAGCATGTGATGCTGTTTGATAACACTTTATCCAAAGTAGAACTTCTTTTAAAATTGGAGTTGGGGACGCCTGGGTGGCTCAGTCATTAAGCATCTGCCTTCAGCTCAGGTCATGATCCCAGGGTCCTCGGAAGGAGCCCCGCATCGGGCTCCCTGCTCCGCCGGAAGCCTACTTCTCCCTTTCCCCCTGTTTGTATTCCCTCTCTCGCTGTTTCTCTCTCTGTCAAATAAATAAATAAAATCTTTAAAAAATTAAAATAAAATTGGAGTCAGTCCTCTCAAGCTCTGCTGCTGCTTTATCAACCGAGTGTGTTTCATGTTCTAAATCCTCTGTTGTCATTTTGATGGTCTTCACAGCATCTTCACCAGGAGTAGATTCCAGTTCAAGAAACCACTGTCTTTGCTCATCCATGAGAAGCGGCCCCTCATCCATGAAAGTTCAATCAGGAGATCACAGCCATCCAGTCACGTGTTCAGGCTCCCTTGCTACTTCCAGTCCTCTTGCCACTTCTAGTCCTCTCGCTGTTCCCACCATATCTGCTTGCTGTTCCTGCCTCCACTGGAGTCCTGAGCCCTCCAAGTCGTCTGTGAGGCTGGGATCAACTTCTTCCAGACTCCTGTTCATGTTGATTATTCTGACCTCTTCCCATGAATCATGAATGTTCTTAATGGCATGTAGAATGGTGAATCCTTTCCAGAAGGTTTTCAATGGACTTTGCCCAGGACCATCAGAGGAATCACTATGTATGGCAACTATAGCCTTATGAAATGTATTTCTTACTTAGTAAGACTTACTTACATAGTAAGACAGTAAGACAAGTAAGACTTGAAAGTCAAAATTACTCCTTGATCCACAGGCTGTAGAATGAATGTTGTATTAGCAGGCATTAATGACATTAATCTTGTTGCTCATCTTCATCAGACCTCTTGGGTGACAGAGGCATTGTCAATGAGTAGCAATGTTTTAAAAGGAAAATTTTCTTCTGAGCAGTATTTCTCAACAGTGGGCTTAAAACATTGGGTAAACCATGATGTAAACAGATGAGCTGTCATTCAGGCTTTGTTGTGTTCTCCACTATGCTAAGTGAACTTAGCATAATTCTTAAGCGTCCTGGAGTTTTCAGAACTGTAAGCAAGCAGTGGCTTCACCTTCAAGTCATCAGTTGCATCAGCCCCTAACAAGAAAGTCAGTCTGTCCTTTGAAGCTTTGAAATCAGGCGGTGGCATCTCCTCTCTAGTGATGAAAGTTCTACATGGCATTTTCTTCCAATAGTTTCATGTAAGTTGAAAATCTGTGGTTTGGTGTAACCCCCTTCATGACTTATCTAAACTACATCTTCTGGATACCTTGCTGCAGCTTGCACTTTTATTTTACGGAGATGGCTTCTTTCCTTAAAATTTACGAACCAACCTCTCTTAGCTTCAAACTTTTCTCCTGCAGCTCCCTCACCTCTCTCAGCCTTCACAGAATTGAAGAGTTAGGGACTTGCTCTGGATTAGGCTTTGGATTAAGGGAATATTGTGGCTGGTTTGATCTTCTACTCAGACCGCTGAAACTCTCTGCATATCAGTAATAAGGCTGTTTTGCTTTCTTATCATTCATGTGTTCACTGGAGTAGCACTTTCAGTTTCCTTCAAGAACTTTCCCTTGGCATCCACAGCTTGTCTAACTGATGCGAGAGGCCTAGTTTTTAGCCGGTCTCAGCTTTCAACATGCCTTCCGCACTAAGCTTTGTCATTTCTAGGTTTTGATTTAAAGTGAGAGATGTGGAACTCTTCCCTTCACTTCACTTAGAGGCCATCGTAGGGTCTACTAACTGGCCTAATTTCAGTATCATTGTGTCTCGGGGAAGAGGGAAGCCCAAGTGGAGGGAGAGAGATGGGGGACTGGCCCATCAGTGGAGCAGTCAGAACACACACAACATTTCTCCATTAGATTTGCTATCTTATACAGGCACAGTCGTGGTGCCCCCAAAACAGAGCACCAGAGTAACATCAAAGATCACTGATCACAGATCACCATGACAAATAGAATAATAATGAAAAGTTTGAAATATTGTGAGGATCACCGAAATGTGTCACAGAGACCCGGAGTGAACAAATGCTATTGGAAAAATGCTGCCAGGAGATTTGGTCAACCCAGCGTTGCCACAAGCCTTCAATCTGTAAAGAACACAGCCTCTGTGAAATGCAATTAAGCAGGATAAACCCTGATAGCTTTCAAGCAGCTTCCCTTAATGTTGCTACTTTGCATGAGAGCAGGTCCCCTCATTAATCCTAAGAAATTAACATTGGTACGGCACTATTAACTAAACTTCAGACTTCACGGGAATTGCAACGGTTTTCCACTGTTGCTTTTTTTCTGCTCCAGGCTTCAGTAGGGTGCCCCATTGCATTTAGTCACCATATCTCTTTGTCTCCTGCAACCGTGACAACTCCTCAGTCTTTCCTTGTTTTTCATGAACTTGACACTTTTGAGGAGCACTAGCCGGATATTTTGTATAATGTCCCTCAATTTGGTTTTGTCAGATGTTTTCTAATGATGAGACTGGGGTTGCTAGTGTTTTAGAATGTCACAGAGATGAAATGCCTTTCTCATTGTATCATTCAGGGATACATGATATCAACATGTCCTAATCATCTTACTACTGGTGCTATAAACTTTGATCACTTGCTTAAGGTGATATCTATCTGCCAGGTTTCTCCACTGTAATATTACTAGGTTGTGGTTTTCTTCTCCTCTGTCCATACTCCATCCATTAAAAGTCATTTAGTAAATCTACCTAGCACTTGAGAGCTAGGAAAATAAATGACTCCTTCTGGAGGTAGGATTATCAAAACATTTGTGAACATATGTTAAAACCACCAAAACATTTAACAAATATTTTGGGGGAGATGCTTTGAGACTATACAACTATTCTGTTCCTCCTTAAAGTTTCACCCCCAAATCTTGCCCACAATAATTATTACTGTGGTGTTCAAATGGTAATTTTTCTCTTACCCTCATTCCTTCTACATTTATTATTTGGAATTTTGGAATTTTTCTGTAAGGAAGGGCTTTCTTATCTCCCCAATTATTTAGTCAATCATTTATTTATATCAGAATGGACTAATAGATTCTTACTTTATTCTTGTGTTATAGTTGAATACTATTGCTATTACTTTTGTTGTTCAAATTATTCCAAGTTTGGCTAGTGAAAAGCTCTTTATGTTTTTCTACCATCTATCTATTTACATGGGTTCATACTGATACCGTTGACTCATCCAACTCCACAGGGTTCATTCTAGCATTTCCATCTTATTTGTGATTTACTTTCTCTGACAGCAAGAAAGATGACCTCCATTATCTGTAATTTATTTACCTATTTGTTCAGCCCCAGTATCCTCTGTAAAACAGTCAGAATTGTTAACCTGTCCTCTAATGTGAAACATAGTTACCAAGTAGACCACAGTGGTTTTGTTCTTTTTGTCTTCAGTCTTACAGTTTCCACTAAAAATTCCTTAGGTCAGGGCAGTTTTGTCATATTTTCTCATACACTTAGTTTCATTTGTCATAATTCGTCTTCATTCCATCTTGGGACCACTCAACATCCTGATTTACTTTTTCAAATTGCATGCAGTGAAGTTTACTCTTTGTGGTGTATTGTTCAGTGGGTTTTACCAAATGCAGAGAGTCATGTGTTCACTACCACAGTACCACATGGAATGGTTTTGTCACCATAAATTTCCCTTGTGCAGCCCCTTGTACCGAACCCCTTCCCCCTGCCCTAACACCTTACAATAACATTTTCAATAATAAACGTTTTTAAGTGATAAAAGATATTATATCTTTATAAAGATATTTTTATAAAGATATTTTATCTTTTATTATTATATATTATCTATTTATAATTTTTGGTATTTAAAAAGTTTATGAAAGTAATATATATCCATTTTTGTTTACTGGTAGAAAAGGGCATACTATGGAAAACAATTCTCTCTCAGGAGTTAGCTTGTGCGAAGATGTAAGAGTTTGTCTATTTCTGTGGTTCTTTTTATCTCAGTTGGTATGTATTTGTCTGGCACAGTCTTGGACCTTTAAATCTGGGAGTCTTTCCCGGTAGTTAGTAGTTCCAAGCCCCATTCTCAGAAGTAACCAGTATGAAACTCTTTATTTCACATACGAGAAAGTGGAGAATCAGAGATTAAGATCACGCAGTTATTTATGACAAAACTTTAGGTGGACCTTAAAACTCAAGACTCCCAGCCCATTGCTCTTTCCATGTCTGGGTGTTTTTTCAAAAGCATGTGCTCAGATCCACCTGCCACCCAAATATGGATGAGTGTGAACCGGATAACTTGTAAAACACCCATGACGTTGTAAGTGGCTTTGACCCCCGCTGCTGCTGATGTAATAAAGGGGCACTTGTGTGTTGGGAGAAGGTCTTAATCCAGACGATTTTTATTTTCTAGTTATGCCATAGAAGACTATTAAAAAAAAAAACCTTTCCACTCAGCCACCGCAGGAAATTAATAGGGATTCGTAGAGAAGCTCACGGACAGCCTGCATCCGCAAAGATTTTCTTGTGAAGTCCCTGTTTTGCAAAGGTTTGAGCCGTAGCAATTTGAAGTACAGATTCTAGAACAACAAAAGAATCATTGATAAAAATCTGTGCCCTTGAAATTGGACTTTGAGGAACTGAAGAGAATGAGAAACTCTGGAATATATGTAGCGGTGAAAACAAGAAGTGACACCCCCCCACACGCACACGTACACAACAGACCAATGTGGCACTCTGCAGCAAAAGGGGTCCAGGAGCAGAACCAGCCTGACCAAAGTTGGAGAGCGGCCACAGGACGAGCACAGGACGTCACCCTAGTGCTACCTGGCTGAAGACTCCACCAGCATCTAGAAAAGAGGTGCTGCTCTAGCAGCCGCTCTAAAATTACGCTCTGACTCCAGGACACATACTTGGGATGTGGCACAGATATTTAAACTTAGGTTATTTCCATTGTATAAGTTAGTTTTCCTGAACAAACCCTTTTATTGCTTGAAGAAAGTGAACTCCTTCAGGTGCTGCTAAAGAGATGCTGGACTGGGTGGAACGGCTACCGTGGAATTGCAGCCCTGGCTGTTGCCCAGCCACCACGGACCAGGACGACGTGTCCAGGGCAGGATGATGCCCAAACAGGCCCAAGTCTACGGAGAGATGCCACTTCTTACAGGTATGAAGCAAAAACCCCAGGCAGCAAAATCCAGAACTCCTTCGAAGTGTAGAAATGTCGACATTTTTTTTTAAAGATTTTATTTATTTATTTGACACAGAGAGAGATCAGATCACAAGTAGGCAGAGAGGCAGGCAGAGAGAGAGGAGGAAGCAGGCTCCCTGCTGAGCAGGAAGCCTGATGCGGGCCTCGATTCCAGGACCCTGAGATCATGACCTGAGCCGAAGGCAGAGGCTTTAACCCACTGAGCCACCCAGGTGCCAATATTGACATTTTTATGGATTACAAACTGGTTAGTTATGTTTGAAATTAACTGTACATCCCACAGAGCATTCTTAAATATTCCAAAGGTTATTTGAGGGAAGGTTAAGATAAATTGTCTCCCTTGAGCAGTTTCAAATAGGTCTTCTAGGTCTTCTTAAAGTAAATTATTTCCCTTTCATATTTTTAGATACTCCAGGTCTTTCTCAGGACACAATAGTCCTAACTCTGGAACAAATTCCGGTGATGTTTAAGTGGATGCAACTTCTTTCAACCTAAATTTACCTTTAGGTATTTCCCTTAAAATAATTAGCTTGTTGGGCGCCTGGGTGGCTCAGTGGGTTAAAGCCTCTGCTTTCAGCTCAGGTCATGATCTCAGGGTCCTGGGATCGAGGCCCGCATCGGGCTCCCTGCTCAGCGGGGAGCCTGCTTCCCCCACCCTCTCTGCCTGCCTCTCTGCCTCCTTGTGATCTCTCTCCCTCTGTGAAATAAATAAATAAAATCTTTAAAAAAAAATAATTAGCTTGTTTGTTTTCATTCATTCATTTAATTGCAGTTACAATTTATGCAACATAAAAGGCACAGGTCTTAAATGTTCAGTTTGATGAGTTTGGATATTTGTAAATATCCATGAAACCACCACCCCAAGCAAAATATAGAACATTTTCATCATCCAGAAAGTTCCCTCATGCTATCTCCCCGTCAATTTTACCCCATCCCCAAATGCAGCCACCTTCCGACATCTATCATAAATTTATTTTGCCTGCTCTTGCTCTTCATATGCATTGAATCAAGTAGTATGTTTTGTGAATCAAGTAGAATGTTCTTTCACACAGTATTTCTGAGGTTCATCCATGTTGCTGTGTTTATCAGCAGTACTTCCTTTTTACTATTGAATAGTGTCCCATCATGTGGCTATGCCACAATCTGTTTACTCATTCTCTTGTTGATGGACACCTGAGTTTTCTAGTTAAAGGCTGTTATGGAATAAGTTGCTATACATATTCTTGAGTTAGTCTTTAATTTTTCTTTTTTAAAAAATGTCTTATTTTGAAATAATCTCAAACTTACCAAAAGTTCTAAAAATTAAAATGCAGGAAAACACTCATACACCCTTTATCCAGATTTATCTACTGTAAATATTTAACTTTTGCTTTTATCATTTGTGTATGTGCTGTCTATTCTGTGTGTGTGTGTTTTCTTGCACCATTTGATCTTTTACCCCAAAGTGATGATTCTTTACTAATAAAAAGTTCAGTGTATGTTTCCTTAGAATATGGATATTCTCTAATATAATCAGAGTACAGATCTTCCTTGGCCTATGACAGGGTTATATTCTGATAAACCTATCATAAGTTGAAGACATTATAAATTGAAAATGCATTTAATACCCCTAACCTATTGAACACCAAAGCTTAGCCCAGCCTGCATTGAACATGCTCAAATCGCTTACATCAGCCTACAGTTGGGCAAAATCATCTCACACAAAGCCTATTTTATAATAAAGTGTTGCAATATCTTATGTAATTTATTGAGTACTATACTGAAAGTGAAAAACAGGATGGTTATATGGGTACAGAATGGTTGTCAGTGAATCACTTGGTTACCCTTGTGATCACATGACTGGGAGCTATGGGGGCTACTGCCCAGGGTCATAAGACAGGATTGTTTCACATATTGCTAGACCAGGAGAAGATCAAAATTAAAAACTCAAAGCACAGTTTCTACTGAATGTGTATCACTTTTATACCATCATAAAGTTGAAAAATTGTAACTAAAACATTGTAAGTCAGGGACCGTTTATATAGTTACCAATTTCAGAGAATGTAACATCCATGTAATACTCTAATCTACCAATCATATTCCAACTTTATCAGTTATTGACTTAATTATTGACCCAACAATGTCCTTAAGAAAGTCTTATACTGCTCTGCACCCCGAAAACAACAAAATCAAAACCCTAAACAAAAAAGTTTAGGGTTACCTATTGCTTTTAATGGTTGCTTCTTTTTAGCCTCCTTTAATCTGGAATATTTCTAAAGCCTTTCTTTATCTTTATGACACTGACATTTTTCACAAGTACAGTACTCCTTTCTTGTTTTAAAAAAATGTTCCTCATTTAGGGTTGTTCTGATGTATCTTCATAATTACATTCGCGTTATGCATTCTAAACCAAAATACTACATAGGAGATATTGCATCCTCAGGATAGCACATTTAGAGGCATGAGATACTCACCTGTCCCACAGGGGTGACATTAATTTGGATTGCACAGTCAAGATGTTGTCTAATTTATTCACTAAAATTACCATTTTTTTCACTGTTGTAACTAATAGGTGGTCTATGGGGAGATCATTTAGGATTATGAAAATATCCTTTCCCTTATCAAAATTTCCTCCTAGAATGAGTGTCCATCGGTGATTTTGCCTGATTTAATCTTTACTAATGATTTGTGCGAAATGATAACCTTCCAACTTGTGTACTCCACCATGTTTATCAGTTGAGCCCCAGCATTCATCTGTAATCAAGAGCTGTCCTCTGCTTGCTTATTTATTTATTATAGGTATGAGTTCATTAATTTCTATTTCTTCGATGACTTGTAATTCACTACTGTACTTATTTTGGTGCACAAATTATCCCAGATTTGGCCAGAGGAGTCTCTTCAAGAGAGCTCCTGTGTGGGCGCCTGGGTGGCTCAGTGGGTTAAAGCCTCTGCTTTCGGCTCAGGTCATGATCTCAGGGTCCTGGGATCGAGGCCCGCGTCGGGCTCCCTGCTCAGCGGGGAGCCTGCTTCCCCCTCTCTCTCTCNTCTGACATGCCTTGTCTCCCCCCCGCAACCATTTCCTTATTTTCTGGAATAACTAACTGCTCCAGACTCTCACTTATCTTGCTCTATGCCTGGAATTAGCCATGTCTTTGAGGACTGCTGGTTCATCTTAGTGAAGAGTGGTATTAAAGATCAAGATCTAGGTGCTAGGTATGATCATTGTTACCAGAGCATCTTTGCTTCGTGGCCCTTTCAGTGGACAGAATTAAGATACACACAAATGTACATATACATATATACAAATATACACCTGTAAATACATTTACATACAGACTTATATATATACACACACACAATATACATATTTTAGAAATCATAAATTCATGCTTGAAATCTCCAATTCCAGTCCATCCCTGCAAAGTGCTTTCTTGTCTTCTTCCATTCCCTATTTGTATGTCCCTTCTTCCTCCATAAGATCTCTAGCTCCCCACGACATCAGTGTATTTGCTTAGTCTTGTAATATATTCTAAAATAACTTAGAATCACATTGTTGATGCTACTACAATAAAGCAACCTCTGAAATGAGCTCAAGATTCACTTGCAATTCTTCCCTGCACTCCATCCTGCCCAAGACTAAATGTGTATAGTCAAACATGTATTTTTAAGTTACTTGGCTTCCTTCCTTCTTTCCTTCCTTGGCTCTGTTCTTCCTTATCCTTTTTTCCTTCCGCTGTGGTTATGGTATTCATTTGAAATACAATTAGATTCACGTCTTTTCTTTTGCTTTCAGTTTTTCATCACCCCCTCCCCATTCTTCCTGGTCAAATTTATTTTTGAATGTGTAGAACATAAATGTGCTTTCAAGATCCAAAATTAAGCAAAAAAGGTATTCTCAGAGAAGTGATACTCCTGTCACATCCATTCCACCATATTTCTACCCACCGTTTGCATGCCACCAATTCCAGTTATCAGGTTTCTCTGTTAGTGTTTCTTTTTCTAAAGATAAGCAAATGTATGTATGTATCCCATTTTCCCTTCATTTGTGCATAAAAGGTAGCATCCTATTTAAGCTCTTATGCTTTTTTTTTAAACTTGTAACTCCTGAAATAACTCCCTTTCATTTTTTCGAGATCATCTCTGCTATTTTCTTACAGTTGCATAGAATTCATTGTGTTTCTGTGTCAGAGATTTTTCCATCTATGTCCTCTGCTTGAGTATTTGATTAGTTTCCATTATTTTGTAACTTTAAATCATGCTTCAAGAAATAATACTGTGCATACACATTTTTTAAAAAATTTCTGGAGGTGGGGCGCCTGGGTGGCTCAGTGGGTTAAAGCCTCTCCTTTCGGCTCAGGTCATGATCTCAGGGTCCTGGGATCGAGGCCCGCATCGGGCTCTCTGCTCAGCGGGGAGCCTGCTTCATCCTCTCTCTCTGCCTGTCTCTCTGCCTACTTGTGATCTCTCTCTCTTTGTGTCAAATAAATAAAAAAAAATCTTTAAAAAAAATTTCTGGAGGTGTTTCTACTTCCTTGTGCATCTAAATTCCTAGAAGAAAGATTGCTGGGTCAAGGCATATATGCATTATCATTTTGTATTTGTTTCTGTATTACCAAATTTCCCATAATTTTTTTCATTCCCACAGTGATATAGAAGGGTGTCTGTTTTCCCCATAGTCTTGTCACAGTCACATTGTCAAGCTTTTCAATTTTTGCCAATGTAATGGGTAAGAAATATACTTTAGTAGAGTTTATCTTGCACTTCTCTTTTGAGTGAAGTTGAACATCTTTCAATATGTTTAAAGGCCATTTTTTATATATATTTTAAATTGTTTTTGTCATTTGTCCATTTTTCTATAGGATTTTTTCCTTCAAATTTTATGTTCTTAAGAAATTAGGAATATTAGCCCATTATCTTCAAAGTAGGTTGCAAATATGTTCTTCTAGCTTGTCTTTTGTCTTTTGACCCTGCTTATGCTATTTTTTGATCTATCAAAGCTTAAAAGTTTTTATTACTTATATATTTCTTCTTTTTTTCATTTATTGCATCTGGATTTTTAGTCATAGTTAGAAAGCTTTTTCTGATACCTAGGTTATAGGGGAGTTCCCCCTCATTTTCTTGTAGCTTCCCAATACATGCGTAGCAGGATAATTTCTTGAGGTATCAGTTTTTGTTTTCTTTCTCCAGTTTCCCCTTTCCCTTCTTCTATTCAGGGAGCAAGTTCTATGCTTCGTTGACCCAGTTGGGCTTAGTAAGAGGGCTGCATGACGTTTGATTGTCAAAGCTTAAACTGAGACTGGGGTTTGAGGAGAATAAAAACATGCTGCCAGAGACTGGAGGAGACAGGTGTCTCTTTAGCTGCAGAGCGTACCAGGTGCAGCTCGATGTTAGGTCAGCTGGATGCTAGCCTCATCCAAGATCTCCTGGTGTGGGCAGAACTGTGTAGGCTGCCACAATGACACTTCAGTCACAGCTAATGCAGAGGACTGATAAATGGAGAGGCCTCTACAATGCCTTTGTGATTTATTAGACTCCAGAATTTTGACACCCTCAAAGGAAAAAAGACTAAGTGTATCTATTTGTTTTGCATTTAAATTTCATTTTAATAATATAATATGTTCAAAATGGTTCTAGGATAACCGGAGAGCCACATGAATATTAGACAAATGAAATGAGAATGAAATTAGACAAATATTTCACACCATCTGCAAAAATTCACTAATTCAAAATGGATCAAAGATCCAAATGTAGAAGACACTTAGGAGGAAACAGGGGATAAAGTTTCATAACCTTTCATGACCTTGGATTTATTTGGCAGTGGATTCTTAGATATGTCACCAAAAGCACAAGCGACAAAGGGAAAATAGATGAATTTGACTTGATCAAAATTAAAAAAGCTTTTGTGCATTATGGGACATTATCAAGAAAGTGAAAAGGCAACCTAAAGAATGGAATATGCTATTTGCAAATCATACACCTAATAAGGACCTAGCAACCAGAATATATAAAGAATTATTATGACTCAAAAACAAAAAGACAACCTAATTTTTAAAGGGGTGAAGGACTTGAAAGATATTTCTCCAAAGAAGATGCACAAATGGCCAACAAGTCCATGAAAAGATACTAGTTAGGAAAATGCAAACCATTAACACAATTCACACTCACTAAGATTGCTATAATAAAAGCAAACAAATAACGGGTATTGATGAGAATGGGGAGAAATCAAAACCCTCTTACACTGCTGGTAGGAATATAAAATAATTCAGCTTATGTGAAAAGGAATTTGGTGGCTCTTCAAAAAATTTAACGTATGTGTGGCATCTGGCCTGCTCAGTTGGTAGAGCATGTGAATCTTAATCTCAGGGTCATGAGTTCAAACCCCTTGTTTGGTGAAGAGCTTACTTCAAAAAAAAAAAAATTAACATAGAGTTACCCCTTGTTTGGTGAAAGCAAATACTTCTGCATACCTGTTCATAGTTCACAATGTCCAAATGTCCATTAGTTGATGAGTGGGTAAATAAATAAAATGTGATCTATTCATAACGTAGACTATTATTCCACCATAAAAGATTACAGTACTAATAAATGCTACAATGTATATAAATCTTGAAAACGGTGTGCTAGGCAAAAGAATCCAGACACAAAATGTCATATAATGGATGATTCTACTTATGTGAAATATCTGGAATAGAGAAATCCGTAGAGATAGAAAACAGATTGGTAGTTGCCAGGGGCTGGGAGGTGGGGACAGTGGGGAGCTACTGCTTAATGGGTATGGGGTTTTCTTTTGGGAGATGAAAATATTTTAGATCTAAGTAGAGGTGGTAGTTGCATAATCTTGTGAATGTTCTAAATGCCACAGAATTGTTGAGTTTGGTTAATTTTGTTTTGTGAATTTCACCTTATTAGAATTTTTTCTTAAATGTGAGAGATGGTATATTTACATGGTTAAAAACTTAAAAGATACAAATTTATTCAGTGCAAGTATTTCTTTTTTTTAACTTTTAAGATTTTATTTATTTATTGGAGAGAGAGATCACAAGTAGGCAGAGAGGCAGGCAGAGAGAGAGAGGGGGAAGCAGGCTCCCTGCTGAGCGGAGAGCCCAGTGCAGGGCTCTGTCCCAGGACCCTGAGATCATGACCTGAGCTGAAGGCAGAGGCTTAACCCACTGGGCCACCGAGGTGCCCATCAGTGCAAGTATTTCTTTCTGCCTCCCATCCCCACTCAATTACCCTTCCTACAGTCAGTCATTATCATCATCTTCATGAGTATCTTTCCAAAGATGCTATATTCATCTATAAGCAAATAAGTATATATTACTTCCTCTCCATTCCTTTTATGAATGATAATATACTAACATACTCCTCTGCTCTTGGCTTTTTTTTCCTGCTTAATGTTATATTTTGAGATTATTCCATATTACTATATACAGAATTGCTTCATTCTTTTCATGGATGTATAATAAATATTCCATTACTTTTATCTGATCAGTCCTCCACTGATGGGAATTAAAGCATGTTCTCAATTCTTTGCTTTTACGAAGATACCTCGTATCTGTGATGTTTCACTTATGTGAGAGTACATCCAAAGAATCAATTCCCTGAAGTAAATTACTGAGTCATAGGATATATGCATTTCTATTTTTAAGCTATTGATCAATTGTTCTATAATTTGTACTAATTTTGCATGCCTCTCTGAAATATTAATAAAAATTACATCATGTGTTATTAAACTTTGGGATCTTTGCCATTTTGGTAGGTGAGAGTTGTATTTTAGCGTACTTTTCCTTTGTACTTATAATTATGTGTGATAAAAGCATCTTTTTATATTAATTTTAATTTTTTATTCCATGGACTATATTTCATATTATTTACCCATTTTTCTATTCAGATAATGGCTTTTTTTTTTTACCAATTTGAAGGTATTTTTAGGAAAAGAAACCGCTGGTTTATGAAATGAAGTGCAAATTTTTCCTACAGTTTCCTTTCTGCCCTGTTTACAGTGTTTTGTTTGGTTTTGTTGTTGTTGTTGTTGTTATGAAGAAATTATTTTTAAGTAGCCAAACATCAATTTTTTTCTACCATAGCTTCTGGATTTTAACACTTGTAAAAAAGTGGGTCTTCCCCATGCCAAAATTATAAGATAATTATTTCACGAGGAATTCTTTCCTCTTTTTTCTCATAGTTTTATGGTATCCTTACTTTTCTTTTTAGTCATTCTTTGAGCATTATTCTGTTTGCAGCTGTGGATCCAAGTCTTTTTTTTTTTTTTCAGATGATACGGAATTTAAAAACAATAAGACTTGGTTTCTTCCCTTGTGATGGTTCCTTCCATTTTAAATAAATAAACATTGTAAGAACTGTGACAGAAATCTGAACAGGGTGCATTGGGAGAACATCGAGGTAAGGAAATAGGGGAGTCCAGAAAAGGCTTCATAAAGAAATAGATCTCCAGTACTTATTGATAATCTCAATTACCATTCCTATATCCTTCTGGAAACTCGCTTGCATCTTGACTTCTGTGATCCTCATACCTCCAGATTCCCGTATTGCCTCTTTAATTATTCTCACTGTCCTGGATCTCTTTCTTTCCTCCATCCTTCAAATGTAGGTGTTTTACAGGATTATATCTCACTTCCCAACTGCCCATTCTTCTTTTGAATTCTTTTTCGGTTCCAAAGATTCATCGCTTTTGTATATGAAGACCCCTAAATCCATATTTTTTCCTGAATGTATATCTAAAATGCTTATTATATGTGGGATTACTTCTGATCATTTGAATAGTATCTGTTCCCCTACTAGATTGTTCTGGGTGAGGACTCTTCTGTTTTTCTCACCAGTGGCCCCAGTTCCTGGCACATAGTAAGTCATTAATAAATATTTTCATATAAATAAACATTTAGTACTGATCCTTTCCCCAAAAAACTTGGTCTTAATTCTTTGGTTACCTGCTGGGCATTTCCACCAGGCATTGCTTTTAGCTCCTCAAAATCAGTTTGTTCAGTTTAATGAACATATACTGAGACTCTGCTCTGTGCCAACAGGGTATGGGGCCTAAGGATGTACTTACTGTAAATAAACAGAAAGCACAATTGTTAAGTGCGTATGGTTTTAATCAGTATGATTTGCCTCAGCAGTCTGGGCTAAAAGTTACATATCATTTCCTATCATTTATTTTTCTAAAGAAAGATGCCAAGAAACAGACTCTTAACTGTAGAGAACAAACTGATGGCTATGAGAGGGGAAGTGGGTGGAGGGGTGGGTGAAACAGGGAATGGGGATTAAAGAGTACATCTATCATGATGAAATAAAATAAAATAAAATAAAATGATTTTTAAAAAAGAATCACTTGAGGAACCCATCTTACTGATACAACTAGAAGGAAAGTTAGGTACTGATTGAAATCTCAACCACTTTCCTTTTGGGTTTCAACATTATTAGAGCCTTTGTAATACACTGAGATAGTCCTATCTCACTAGGTCACTGTCGTAAAGAGAAACTCTTCAGGAGGTGTAGGAAGTCTGAGCTGGTGAACTAGTTCAACAAAAGTGCCCTGTGCCTACAGGGAGAGCTGGTTCCAACATAGCATGTGGCTAAGCCAGGAAGGCCATCCCAATTCAGTCACCTAGGAACTACCCAAGTTCTTTGGGTACTGGAACTATGTCCCAGCATAGAGAACCCTTGAAAGTCCATGCCTTGGTCACTCTACCACCTTTATTTCCTTTGCTCTTTGTTTTGTTTCTTAAATTCCTCGTTATGAGTGAGATGATACAGTATTTGTCTTTCTCTGACTAAATTATTTTGCTTAGGATTATACTCTTTAGCTCTATCCATGTTGTTGCAAATGGCAAGATCTCATTGGTTTTTTTTATAGCTTAATAATACTGTATTGTATATATATACACCACCTCTTCTATATCCATTCATCTATCGATGGACACTTGGGTAGCTTCCATGGTCTGGCTATTGTAAATACTCCTGCAATAAACATAGGGGTGGATGTATCCTACTGAATTAGTGTTTTTGGTGGGGTTTTCTGAGTAAATAGAAGTGCAATTACTGGATCATAGGGTAGTTCTATCTTTAACTTTTTGAGGTAACTCCATAATGTTTTCCACAGTGGCCGCACCAGTTTGCATTCCTACCAACAATGCAACCCACCAACAAGTGATTCTTTTTTAAGCAAAGGTGAGAAAGATGAATTTTTCCTGGTGACTTGAGGAGTTTGCCTTGTCAGGGAAATGAATGTCAGTTTCTCTTAAGAAACACCTTACTGTAGGAGGGCCTGGGTGGACCAGTCCTTTAAGTGTCTGCCTTGAGTTCAGATCATGATCCCAGGGTCCTGGGATTGAGCCCGGCATGGGCTCCCTGCTGAGGGGAGGCTGCTTCTCCCACTCCCCCTGCTTGTGCTCTTTGTCAAATAAATAAATGAATCTTAAAAAAATAAAAGCAAGGCCCTACTATACACTAATAGAATTATGTATGAGACAGAAGCAGCACAAAGGTGGATGTGATTAACTTGGCAAGAGGTGGGGAGTTGGGGAACGTGATCAGAAGAGACAATTTGGAGTAGGAGACCATCAGAGTTTCATTCTAAAGGACGAACTGAGTTGAGAATGAGGATGTTAGGACAGGAAGGGGGTGGTATTTCCAGCAGAAGGAATAGAACATTCTAGGGAAGACCACAGAGGGGAATAGCAGTGTGCCTTTATCTCCTAGACAGAAGTGGAATACATCTATTCCAGGGCTGGAGTGTCAGGATAGGACATCAGAGAGGTAGAAAGGGCTGATCTCATAACTAGCTTTGTGTAAGATGCTAAGGATCTTGGAGTTGACCTTGGTGATGAGAATCTAGTGAGGAATTAATTATTCATTTGCCTCTCATTATATTCCCTGACAAGAATGTTTCACTTCTGTGCTCCTGCCCTCAGGTAAATAATATCCTCTCTGGTGCTCAACCAGGAAATCTCAAAGTGAATTTAAAATTTTCCTTCCCATTAAGTAACAATCTCACCATTCCCATCCAATTTGAATCCACGAAGTGCTTTCCTTCTTGTTTGCTCTATGCTGCCTGACTCAGGTGTTTGCAATCTTTCACCTAGATTATTTCAAGAGTGTCCAGACTGGTTTCTCTGCTTGATATTTCTTCCTTCAATCCATCCTACACATTGCCATGGGCACAGTCTCTTTAAATAAAAGCTGAGGTCACTACTCTTCCTCCAAACCGGGACTCCCCCATTTACATGCAGAATAAAATCTTACCTGATTAACTGGGTGTTTTAGATCTTTCAAAAACTGACCTCCATTAAACATTTCAAGCTTTTGTCTCATTTCACACCCCTTCATGAACCTCCATCCATCACCATCCTTAATAATCTGCTTTGTACTTTCTAGTGTCTGTATCTTTGCTCCTGTTATATCTTTTCCTAAAGAACCTTTCTTCTGTTTTTCGAGGCTTGACCCAAATCACATCAGCTGCATAACAAATTACCCTCAAATTTAGTGGCTTAAGACAATGGTAAACATTTATTGTCTCCCACAAAGTTTTTATGAGTCAGGAATTTAAGAGCATCTTGGTGGAACTTTCTGACTTGGGATCTTCATAAATCTGCGTTAATCCGTGGGGATGAAAGATCTGCTTCCAAGGTTGGTAAGCAAGCGTTGACTCTTTCTGGGAATCCTCGATTCTTCTCGAGGACTGTTTGAGTGCACTTTGTGACAGCTGGCTTCCCCAAAGCAAGCAACCCAAGAGACGGAGGCGGAAGCCACAGTGCCTTTTATAATCTGGTCTCAGAAGTTACATACTGTCACCTTCACCACACTCTTTTGGTCACACAGACCAATCCTGACAGGAGGGAGGTTACATAGGGCATGAGTACCGGAACGCAAGGATCGCTGGGGACAACGCTGGAGGCCAACTAGCACAGTATCTCTTCAAGAGGATTTCTGGATAACTCTCTGGGCCCCTCTTCTCTCTGTCCTCTGTCCTGTGCATACCAAACTGCCTAACTGTTGAATGAGATTTAAAAATCAGAGGTCTTGAATATCTTCCAGTAAAATAACATTTTTCTTAATTATTAACTATTTTTGTGAACCTGAAAATTTGTTTTGGTTAATTATCAAAGGGAGCAGTGCTGAGGAACTTTGTTCTCTAAAACCTTAAGTTGTCAGAAAACTCTGGTTTTGAACTCATTAGCGAGACAGAATGTATCTTTCTTCCCTGGAAGTTGTAAACCATCTGAGTAAATCACTTTGACTTGGAGAAGCAGCCTCAGTTTACAGTGCAGAGGTTCAGATAAGGGGTTTTTGGGCACATTATTCTACATTAGTGTTAAATTTATGTTTCCAAGGGAATAGAACCCAGAGGATGCTTCTCAGCTCAGGTCTGATACTAACCCCTTTACGTACAGATCTGATTTGCTATGAGCATATTAAATACTGTTTCATTTCGATTCTACCTAAACTCCTCCCTTCTTCTAATTCTATAATGACCCCCATTTTTTCCTTTTTTTTGGAGACATGCCCATAATTCCTCTGCTCTGCTCTGCTCTGTGGTATCCTTTCTGTAGCAAGTTAATAAATTTAACTTTGCTGGGCTACAAGTTTGTCCCTAGTGGTCTTTCCCTGATGGACTTTATGAATAGCTAAAATTATTTGAACTCACATTAACTAACTTCCTTTTTTCAGAATCACCCATGTTTCTTGACCATGCATGCCTTTAATTTTTTAATTTTTATTTTTTAATTTATTTAAATTCAATTAATTAACATATTCTGTATTATTAGTTTCAGAGGTAGAGTTCAGTGATTTATCAGTCTTACATAATACCCAGTGCTCATTACATCACCTGCCCTCCTTAATGTCCATCACTCAGTTACCCCATGCCTCCACCACCACCCCTCCAGCAACCCTCAGTTTGTTTCCTGTGAGTCTCTTACGGTTTGTCTCCCTCTCTGATTTCATCTTGTTTTATTTTTCCCTTTCTGCCCCTATTCTGTTTTGTTTCTTAAATTCCACATATGAGTGAAATCATAATTGTCTTTCTCTGACTTATTTTGCTTAACATAATACCCTCTAGTTCTATCCACGTCATTGCAAATGGCAAGATTTCATTTTTTTGATGACTAATATTCCATTATATATATATATACCACATCTTTATCCATTCATTTGTCGATAGACATCTGGGCTCTTTCCATAGTTTGGCTATTGTGAACATAGCTGCTATAAATTGGAGCACATGTGCCTTTTAGAATATATTGCCCAATGGGTCATTCTTATTCTCCTCTGAACTGTAATCTAATTCCCAAATACATCTTTCCTCTAACCTTGCATACTCTTCCTTCATTGCTACAAACTCCAAGATGATACACTTTCTCCCACAGTTCCTAACACTTTTATGTTACTATGCAATTTATTGGTGAATTAGTAATTTTCTCTCTTGTCCTTCTCATGGCTCTTTCTCTGGTCCTTTAGGCTTTAGCTACAAAATCATCTTCTGTCAAGCCCTAATAGAAAGTTCTAGACAGGGGCGCCTGGGTGGCTCAGTCGGTTAAGCATCTGCTTTCAGCTCATCTGCTTTTCAGGTTTCAGGGTCCCGGGATCGAGCTCCACGTAGGGCTCCCTGCTCAGTGGGAAGTCTGCTTCTCTCTGTCCCTCTGCCCCTCCCCCTACTCTTGCTCTCTCTCTCTCACATTCTCTGTCCCCCTCTCTCTAATAAATAAATAAATAAAATCTTAAAAAAAGTTCTAGACGAAGCTAAGCATTTTCTTTTTGTGTGTGTGTTATCATAGCACAAAACGTGTTCATATCTCTAACGGGACACTTAACGTATTTTTTTTAAAGATTTTTTTTTGACAGAGAGAGAGAGAAAGAGAGAGAGGGAGGGAGAGAGAGAGAGATATCACAAGTAGGCTAAGAGGCAGGCAGAGAGAGGGGAGGAAGGAGGCTCCCTGCTCACGCCTCGATCCGAGGATCCTGAGATCATGACCTGAGCTGAAGGCAGAGGCTTTAACCCACTGAGCCACCCAGGGTCCTGACACTTAACATATTTAATTTTTTTTTCCTTCTCTACCAACCTTTGGAGGTCAGGGATTGTGATCTGTTTTAATCTTTGTATCCTTGGTGCGTACCAAATTGCCTGTTGAATGAGGTAATGAAAATGTCTATGTGGTAAATTGAGAATTTAGTAGAAGCTCCACTTTAACAAAATTTAGACAGTTGAACACCTCTACACACACACACACACACACACACACACCCCTTGTGATTCTTGTAATCTGTATTAGGCAACTACCAGTTTATATTAAGTAAACACCTAGGAAACCACTGTTTTGTGGGCTACTTTAACATGAGTGTATATTATGCAAGGTTTTATGTACTTATTTTCTGACTGATATTCTTTCCTCCAGTTTCTTCAGCTGAAGACAGGGTTTCACTAAGTTACTGTACATATGCCAGTCTAAAATCTAGGGATAATGATTTCTGGAGCATAGGGCCAGCCAGAAGAATGCTGTAATCTGTAATGCCCTTCTGATTCTGGGAGTAAGGCCAGCACGCACACAATGCACGATTGTTATTTCTGAATGTCCCTTTGCAAAGAACAGTGTTTCTCAAACTTTCTGTTTGATCAGAGCCATATTAAAGAAATACACTCTATATCACTGCTAGGGACACCTGGATACAAGACTGCAATAAAAATTTCTCAGAACAACTTGTTTACACGTCACACACTCTGCGTGTTCCATTGTCTTCTTACCGATTACACACACACACACACACACACAGAGTGGTGGTCTCAATCTACCAAACTCACTCCACAATCCCCTAGAGGTTATAACCCACCCATGCTTTAGAAAAACCCTGGCTTGGAAAAAGGTCTTCTATTTGTATGTCATTCTTCCCACATTTCCCTACACCTCTTAGGAGTTTCCGACAGGTATTTTCGTCCAAATAATTATTGTGCCTTCGGTTTTGTATAAGTGCTCTATGATGGGGCCATTCCCCTTCTTCCCGCGCTCCTTTAAGAGGGTGGTAACTGCCCTTCACGGTGCGGGGCGGGGGGGCTGGGGGAGCG